>JAPYZE010004312.1:0-19507 GCA_030522805.1 Leptomastidea abnormis
AATGGGTTTAAAAGAGAAAAAAAATAATCAAAAAAAAAAAAGAAGAAAGAAAAAAAAAAAAAAAAAAAAAAAAAAAAAAAAAAAAAAAAAAAAAAAAAAAAAAAAAAAAAAAAAAAAAAAAAGAAATTGAGACTAACCCAATAAACTTAAAAAAATGAAGAGTCTCATGTAATTGCATTATAAAAAAATTGCTCAGGTACTCGTTATCGTATACACCAAACCAGGGACCACCAAATTACGATTTGGACCAACATAAACACCACGCACGTGTGCGCACAAAAGGCGTCGTTATTCGCGCCTCGATATTACGATGAACTCATGTATATGTGCGTGCGTGCCAGATAATCATCCCTTTTGCAATTGCAAGCCTTTGCGCACTTAACACGTAATTGAGAGCTTTTTAAAGTGTTTGCTTCATTTTCGGATTATATATTTTTTTGAGGAAAGATAGGGATGATGGGCTTGAGATATATATAACACGTTTATCGAAGTCGATTGATTAGTGAGAGGATCGGGTATATGAGTGTCGAGTTATATTGGTAATGACTTTATCAAAGATTTTGATCGTTTAAGTATACTGTACAATATTGGTTTAGTTAATAAGTTGTCGGCTTTTACCGCCTGGTATTATTCGTGTGAATTGTATTTTTTCCCTTATTTGATTAACTTGAAGGGTTTTTTTTACTCGTGAAACCGATTCCAGTTTTTAGTCATTTTTATCTTTTTTGTAGCTATTTCAGCGATTTATATCGTTAAATATTTCAAACAATTTCACCAATTTCACATAAATTTCATCGATTTCACATGGATTTTACCGATTTCAATCGATTTCATTAATTTCCAACGATTTTAACAATTTTAATCAATTTTCTTAAAAATAAATTGATTTCACGAGTGAATAACCTTTTGGATTAAATCTTTTATCTTAAAATTTAAAATTTAATAACAATTATTTATTCATGAAAATATAATTGTCGTAAGTTATCGTTAACTCAACAAACATTAAATTTAAAATAATTCGAAATCAATAAAAATTAAGTACATAAAATCTTATTTGCATGTCAACTCTTTAACGTAAAAACCTTTCATCTTTCAATCGTTCAATATTAACTCACAAAAATAAGAAAAAAATAAATAATCTGAATATGAAAAGAAGCAATACCATATTAAATAATGACATCTGGTTAAAGAAATAAAGATTTGATTTTTTTTTTTTGACTTATAATAACAGGTGTTTATGTATAATGTGTATGTGTGTATGTGTATTAAGTTAACGATAGCTCTTAAAAAGGCGTTAATATATGCTTATATACACTTAATACATCAAGTCAACCGCAACAAGGAAAAAGGGTTAAAAACCGATTCACATTATATATACAAAAAAAAAAAAAAATCCTAAAACTCACGCGTCAAATAATAAGAAAAAAATATTTTTTCCTTATCTTAATTGGAGATTTTGAATAACTCGTTCTAAATACGCGTCAAATAGAATAAAGGACTATTTTTTTGAAAAAAAAAAGATTATACATATAGGGTTAATTCAGTAAACGGTACGTCGGTATAATTTTGTACTTTAGATTTTAATCACTCTCTCTTTTTCACGCGACTCTTATACCGATATATATATATATACCTAACATAATATATAGGTAAGTGGACGTAACAGGAAAACCACTAACGCCTAAATCATATTATGGACCAACGTCCTTATAGGTATACAAAATTTAAAAATTTTTTTGTCAGGGATAGATATCACGCAAAATGTCTATACACACGCCATGTGTACACCAAAATCAAAGCGGCAAATATTTTTCAATTTTAGTTTTTATGCTTTTTTTTGGAAATACAAGGTGTGCTTTACTAATGTAAGGAGTGTTTTGGCCACACACGAAACACTAAAGTATAATAATAATAATTGAGCATCACTTTTTCTCGAGATAGAGGCATATATATATATATACATATATCGTTGCCTACTTTGTCAAAAAACATGAGCATTTTGACGCTAACCTTCTATTAAGCGCAAACAAAGAATAGACTTATTCTTCTTCTTTCTTACTTTCTTAAAATGTATGTACAAGGAAAGGTATAGATATTCGTGAGGATGATCTTGTTGGTTATTTTATTTGCTAAAAGTTTTGAATTTTTTTTTTTTTCGGTTAGTTGAAAACGTGACTTAAGATTCAATGCTTTGTTTAGGCTATTTACAGCTAATGTACCTATACTTTATTCTTTATCTTTTATTTTTTGTTTGAGGGATTATGAAGTTGCTTTTTACATGTAGTGTTTACTTCTATAATGCTTCTTTATACTATATACTACTTTAGCTTCGCGTCTTGTTAGTAAAATAAATTATCTTCAATATTATTTTAAATTGTAGGGTAATAAAAGTTATTTTTATTCTACTTTATTAAAATAATATTATTGTACTTTTAAAAATAAATAAATAAAAATTTTGTGAAATCGCGATAAATATAATAAATTTTTAAAATATACATTAGCATGTTTCAAGACATTTTTTTTTTTTTTCATACCACCGTATAAAATAGTAATTTCTTTTCCTAGGCGGTTTTCGAAAAGTTCTAATTTAAGAGTAAGTATAAAAAGTCATATAAAAGTAAAAAAGCCTAATATCACCAGGTTTTAATAATTTTAATATAATTACTGATCTGGTATCATCTTTACTTTTGCTCCGAAGGTGTATAATCTACTATTTTATGCTTCATCAGTCATTCCGATCAATTAAAAAAAAAAAAATATACTAAATTTACAATGTTTAAATGTCAACAGGCTTTTCTTTTTACAATAATAATCTTCAACATTATTAACATATTTTTTCAAAATTAAACTCATCATCAACTTGTCAATAAGCATCCCTTCGTACATAATAACAAAAAAAAAAAAAAAAATTATCATTTACTCTAAGACCTTGTTGTATGGTCAAGCACAGTAGTATATAGGTATACATAGTATACCAAATAGACAATAACACTTTACCTTCCGACTCCAGCCAAGCTATATTTCCGTCTCATATAAATGACAAGGCATAATTTATCCCATACGCGCGTCGTATATAAGCGCTTACAAACGCGCAGGTATATATACGCTGTTCTTCAAGCCTCGTTGAGTTGTTCTTTGTCGCCTTCTTCACAAACACACATACATACTTATACATTTATATATACGCGTGTGTGTGTGTGTGTGTGTGTGTGAGGTGCTTGGCTTATGTCTATTACCTTTACGTGTGCCCATATATCAATACACGTATATATAGGTATTATATTATATATAGGTACGCGTGCGCTACCGACCATAACGATTATATGCTATATGGTGTACGTCCTTTAACCGGCCTTC
Source organism: Leptomastidea abnormis (assembly GCA_030522805.1). Taxonomy (NCBI): domain Eukaryota; kingdom Metazoa; phylum Arthropoda; class Insecta; order Hymenoptera; family Encyrtidae; genus Leptomastidea; species Leptomastidea abnormis. Next base: position 3,358 of record JAPYZE010004312.1, read on the forward strand.
GTCCTCACGCGCGTGCACACGTGCACTGTTGCGGTAAAATGAATTTTTTAATGAGTATAGATGGGATATATATATTGTGTTGGCACGCGTTGCCTATTTGTTTCATTGAATTACTATTTTTTTTTTTTTAATGGTGTGTTTTGATAAATTATTGGAAAATTTTGTGTGATAGTTGAAAATTGGGTTAAAATATTAAATTAAAAAAAAAAAAAAAAACAATTACGGTTGAACGTGACATTTAAAATTTTTATGTATTTTTACGTACTCATTTGAAATAATTGATGCGTGCATGTGTTATAAATTTGTTAAATGCAATATTTTAATCGTAGAAAGTACTGATAAATTGTGATAATTTTTGCTAATAAAATATTATAGAAAGTTAAAACGTACATTTTTAAATAAATTAAAAAAAATAAATAAATAAATAAATAAAGATGAATACTAGAGTATTTCTTAAAAATTATTTTATAGCATTTATACCTATATTAACAAAAAAATAAAAATGTCTTTTACCCTAATTTGTAAAAGACGAAATTCTTATTATCAATAATATCAAAACTCTACTAAAATAAAATTTTTTTTACAAACCCTATCAAAAGCACACACACACACACATGCTCACACACACCTATTCAGCTACAAAACCAATACCCTCCCTTTCCACATCTAAAACAATAGTTTCAAATTTCCCATAAAAAAAAAAGAAAAAAAAATAAGATAAGATCCCATAACTCAAATGCATCATAATCATCACTAAAACTCATCTAACCAACTCAACCAACCCATAGTTAATTGATCATCACGCATATAAACCTATTAACCAACGTGTGATGTCTCCTCACTATATATATATATATATATATATATATATAATCCACGATCTCTCCATTCGATTACCCACGATACTACTACTACTCCCATCCACCTTCTCTATATCTCTATTTCCCACATCATTCGCTATCACGACATATCATCCCTTTCTATACTTGATACCACCCCCCAACAACATTGCATCTCTAACCGTCCGAAAAACGTCCTGACCACAATTTACTCGCGCGTGCGCACACTTTTTTTCTTACATATTAGGGCGTCCCAATAGTTATAATACGCAGTCAAGAGAGAAGCCACCTGTTGCGGTTGGCGTGCGCCTTAAGTCTGATAAAAAAAAAAAAAAAAAAAAAAAAAAAAAAAATCCAGCGGGGGAAGTCAAAGTACTGCTCCCCCTTTGCTCCTTCTCTCTTCTCCTTTCTATACGGGTGGTGCATATCCTACACCTATACCTACACAGTGCATATCCTCCAAGTCATACATATATACAAATACAGGAGCATCAGTTGTAGGGGTAGGGGTATATAGGCGGTCCAAGTGTTACAAAAGCCTCTCCTTTAATGTATAAAACAGAGGTAGAGTAGAGGGGAAACTAGGAATACCGAATTCTCATTGGTTGGTAGGCACGTGCTGGTATCCCCCCACTTTTTCTCTTACATATATACTCTCTTTTGATCCTTTGCGCGCATCAGCTCAGTGTATATAGCGAGGGTGGTTACGGCTACGCTATATATACGCATGTATACAAGTGTGGCGCGCTTAGCAGCCCCTTTCGAGTCTTTCTCTTTCTCTCTCTTTCTTTCTCTCCCCGAGAGTCCATAAATCCAGCCGCAGACTCGGCTACCAGCTCAGAAAGCATCTCTCGTCGTGAGAAGAAGCATCACTAGCAGTAGCAGCAGCAGCAGCATCCGCTCTCTCTGCCCTTATATACTTTTACGTTTTCTTTTTTTTTTGTTACCTGTTTCGTAATATACCTGACTCGATACGAAATATATTTTGTAATTTTTTTTGAGAGTTTTGTGTATCTATACGGAATAGTAGACTCTCAAGATTATTGATAGTAAAGAGAGTAAAAAAAAAGACTTTTTTTCCTTTTTTTGGGAATATTTTATACTGAACTTTGGTGCGCGAGTGGCTCATTTCAAGCCTTGTTTTTTTAAAAGAAAAAAACAAAAAAAAAGTGTCTGTGTTGTTGTTTATCACAAAAGTGCAGTTTTCAACATACAAGAAAAAAAAATAAAATTGTAACAATGGAACTACAAGAAATGTTCCGTTACAATTACATGTTCCCAAGTATGCAAGACGAATTAACACCAACTTATTTGGAATTACCAACAAGTTATCCAATTTATAATAATAATATAAAAATGGATAAACTTGATCATTTACCACCTGTAAGCACATTAGCTCAGCCTATATTAACACATCAATTACAACATCAAAATTTACAATACCAACAACAACAGCATCAACAACAACAACCTTGTAACATATACGATAACAACAGCGACGGTTGGCATACACCAAGTCCAGCTGCGTCATTGAGATCGCTAAGTCCAGCAGGTACGTCGTTAAGTTCAGAATCTGAAAGTTGTCATTATCAGCATCAACCATTTGCTGGACACTTTCAAGCTTTACCGCTTTATCAACCTCAGCAGCAACAACAACAACCTCAGCAACAACAAATACAACAGCAACAACAACAGCATTATGGTATTTGTACTCAGGAGCAGCAGATAACCCAAGTGTTACCAGTACAACAGCAACAGCAACAACAGCAACAACAATGTTTGGAACCAGTGGTTAAGAGACAGAAAAGAAACAAGACAACTCGTGATGAAGAACTACAAAAACGTAAAAGTAGTTTAAGTTTGGAGGAAAGTGATGATGGTATTGACAGCGATTGTGATAGACAACAAAATGATGAGGATGACGATGATGATGATAATGATGATGAAGAACAAGATGATAATGAAGATGTGACAATTGGATCATCATCAACAACAACATCAACATCAACATCAACAAATAGAAGTGGTAGACGAGGAAAATCAGTTAGTTCAACAATTGTGAGAAAACGTAGATTAGCTGCTAATGCACGCGAACGTAGACGTATGCAAAATCTTAATAAAGCTTTTGATAAATTAAGAACATATTTGCCATCTTTAGGTAATGATAGACAATTATCGAAATATGAAACTTTACAGATGGCACAGTCTTATATTACTGCGCTTTATGATTTGTTACAGTAGTGATATTTTTTTTTTTTTTTTGTTTTTTTTTTTTAAGGGTTGATGAAGTGGGATTTTAATTTTGATGGGTTAAATTTTGTAAATAATTGAAGAATCATTTTCTCAGCGTTAGAGTTTAATGTTATCTTCTTTTTTTTGCTTGATAAGTATTTTTTTTTGTAATGATAATGATTGATCGATAACAGTTGATATATATGTGTTTTTCTACGATGATTTTTTTTTTTTTACAAGAAGCAAAATATGTAAATATTTATTATAAATATACATTATCTATATTTTTTAGATAATTTTTCACAAGACTGTAAATATTTTGTAAAAAGTTATTTTTTTAAATAAGTGTGTGAGTGAGAAAAAAACGTGTTGGTATGTATGTGTGTATGTTATGCTCGATTTTATAATTTTGTCGCGATATCAAATTGCTATTTTCATGAAGTTGTTACTATTGTAAGCGATGAAAAAAAAATTGACAAAAAAATCTGTCATAATAAAAATTGTATGTATATATATATATATATATAATTGAATGAAAGTTTAAAAAATGTTGAATGATTTTGAGCACAAATTCGTCGGCACGTTAATTTTAGAAATTAAGATTCATTTTTTTTTATTTTAGTTTATAAGTTTTATTTATGTTCTCGAGACAAGAGATGTTAATAAGAGACTGATAATCGTACTTAATTTTATACGTCGATTTTAAAATATTGTTAAAATAAAAATGTCAATCATAAAATTAAAAAAATTGTGTTTTACTTTTATTTTTATATCCCTATCCTGCTTGATAAAAAAAAAATTTTTATTCTATAAATTATTTCATTTCAAGTATTTGAAAATTATCTTTTTTAATATTTTACTACAAAAATCAATCATAGGATCGAAAAATCTTGAAAAACTTTTTCTTTTACTTAGAATCATCAAAAATGTCATTAATATAAAATATCAAGGAAATGAGAAAAAAAATATAATTTCCTGTTCTACAATCGTCTATCAAAAACCAATAGAAAAATACAATTGAAAATTAAACAATATTCCAACTCCTCTATATTACCATCAATCTAACGATCCAATTTCCAACACTTCTCACAAAAAAAAAATCGCATATAAAGACAGCAGTTCATAACAAGAGCACGTCCTCTTGAATAGCCTCACGTCTTCACAACAAAAGCTCTCGTGTGCACACCAAAAAATGATCCTCTGAAACATAGAACACCAAACTCTCCCAATAAAATACAAAAAAAAAAAAAAGGAAACAACAAAAAATATATATATTGACTCTCAAGGTATATATCGTTAAGCATTCACCTATACAAATCGGCAGCATAAAAGAAGATTAAAAAATAAAAAAAAGAAGAGTAAATTCAGCGTAACGATGCTTATACAGAGAGACGCGTGCCGCGGAAAATCAGCGAGTGTAGGTACCCCTGTGGTCCCTTTTTTTATTTTTTTATTCTTTTCTTTCTCGCTGCTGCAGGTCTTTGAATTTCTTAAGCCAAATCACGCGCACCGGGACGTCCTTTTATATTATATCGTGCTGGTGCGAAATTGCCTTTGTTGCCAACGGTTTTAGCTTCTTGACTTTGTACCGACATTAACTTGATTTTTCCTACAGGTTCTTTTTTTTTCTTTTTTAATTTTTTATAGATATTACTATACACAAATTTTACTTAAAAAAAAAGTTTCTAAATAACGTTTTTTTTTTCTTTTTAAAAAATTTAATCTTAAACTGTTAACATACACCCTATACCGGTATTATTACATATAACGATAAAGAGACAATGCCACGTAATACCAGCCTGTAAAAGCCAAAAAATTAAGTAAAATAATAATAAGAAGGAAGAGAGAAAAAGATAGATAGTATATATATATATATATACCTATATGTTAAAAAGATGAGGTACACAAATTTATAACGTCGTCATCGGTGGTCTCTTAAAAGTTGGGACACCCGAAACCAAAACGACACGCAGCTCTCTTGGGTGCCTGGTTTCATCAGGCAATTTGAGAGCTTATATCTCTCTGCAGCTTCCCTTTTTGAAGACTTTGCTGCTTCTGCTCCTGCTACGATGCATTGGATTTTTTATTTAAAAATGTGTATATATTTTGGGTATTAATATTTAGTAAAATTATGTATTTTTTGGAGAGGGGAATTGTGATCATGTTTGTATAGATTGATGTGGTAATTTGTTATTTTAGAGTTTGTGGTTGATTTTATATTTTAATATTGGTAAGTACAGGATGTAAGATTAATAAGGTGAGAATATTCTGGATTGACGATCGACGAACTTTAAATTTCGAGGTCGTATTTCAAGGTCGTAATTGCTGACAAAGACGATGGCTTACTTTGGATGTGATTTTTTGGAAGAATAATATTTCGTGTTATATAAAATTAAAATTGAGGTTTTATATTGTGAGAAAATGTGACTATTTAATTAAGATTTTTTATTTTTAAGTTTAAATTTATATAAATTAAATTTTTAATAATTTTATTTAAATTTTATACTAATAAAGATAAATACAAATTAAAAATGCACATGAAAAATTATAAAATTATCAATCGCTCCATAAATAATTTTCTTTATATACTTGTTATGTCAATATACATTTGAGTATCTTTTATTATAAACCACGTACAGATTTACTCTGTACTCTTTCTTTTTATAAATTTACTCATTTTTAATATATTTATTGTAAGTAGTATAAGACTGCAGCACAATAGCAGCAAAGATCTTATTTAACAGATGTAAAAATAAATTTTTTGTCACGTACAACTCAAGATAAATATAAGTAACAGCCGATAAAAAAAACGTCTATTATAATTAAATTATAATTTTATTTAAAAAATAAAATTATCATTTTAATTGATATTTATTATTCATATTGCATTTTTATATCTTACACTTTAAATTAATTTATTTAAGTTTTTAAAGCCAATTCATCATCAAATAACATTTATAACACAGAAATATTTTTTTGGCACTAAACAAAAAGTCTTAAACGTTATTAAAGTTTTTAAAAGCAAATTTTTATCTGATGAATTACAATTAAAAAATAAAATTGAAAATATAAGAAAAATAAGATAAAAAATTATTAGGTTTACAATATTTATATGATTATAGTTATATTATCATTTAAATAATAATTAAAAAGTACAAGAATTTTCCATTTTTTTATTTTTATATTGATGTAGTTAATACTAATTTATATATTGCTGTACAACAAGAATCTGTTACTCAGGTCTATAAAGTAGTTTAGTTGATAGAACATCAGCTTTGTAATCCAAAGATCGTGAGTTCGAACAACTGAAGTACGTGAATTACATACTGAAATACACTGAATAGAGTGTCAAAAAGGTTATCTTCTTTGTTATAAATAAAATGATTGTATAACACTTATTTTTTTTTACAGTGTACAGAAAAAGATAAATTTTTTATTTATTTATATCCTAAACATTGATATACAAAAAAAAAAATATATATTCAAACCCATCCACAAAACATACCAACCCTCACTCACACTTCTCTACCAAAATCACCCACTAAAAAAACTATTACTCTCCAACGTTCTTTTTTTTTCCTCTGAACGCATCGTCAATTATCCTCTCCACCTTCCTCCTTCTTTTTACCCTACTTAACAGAAAATGTAAATCTCTTATATAGTGGCGCACGCCTGCTGCTCCATTAATATAATATAATACAACAAACTACTGTAGCAGCAGCTCGTTGGAATTCACGCTTACCCACAAGTATTTTACAGCCTCTTCTCCTCCTTCTTCTTCTTCTTCTATTTTTTTCTCTCTTTTTCTCTACGCTTATAGCAATTGAATGAATCGCAAATCTGCAGCTTCACTCTGCACAGCTCTCTCTCTCTCTCTCTCGCGAGTCGCAAGAGAGAGAGAGAGAGAGAGAGAAAAAGAGCGCGAGTACAAAACCCGTCAAAAGACTATATATACCGCCTTGGCGTTTGTGTCAAAGCCAAGGTAAAAAAAAAAGAAAAAGAAAGAAAGGAGCATTACGGACTTTCTACTAGGAGCACTATATAATCAGTCTCTCTTTCTCTAAGCAGTTATTTTAATCGCGTATACTCCATATAGGAAAAATATGCAAGGTGCCAGAAGAGAAAGAGAGAATACGCGTGCCACTCTTTTTCTCTCTGTATGTATGTGTATTTGTGAATATATATGTTCACTATGCAAGTGTGTTTCTTTGACGTTTTTTCTCTATTATAACGATCGCGTAAAAGGTTTTGAAGGCTCTTTAGAGACCAAAAGTCACTTATGGTCAATCGCGTTATTAATTATGACAGGATATATGCATAAATTTTTTTTTTATTTTTAAATTTGACGTGTGGATAGTGAACGGTAAATTTTATAATTTGTTGTTTGGTATATTATAGGTATATATGTATTTTTAAGTGATATGTGTATAATACAATATAAAGTGTAATTATTTTTAACTAGATCTGAGACTATTCGAATGAAAATAATTTAAATATTTAAAAAAATTATTCAGATATCGAATATTTGAATTTCTTATTCGAATATCCAGTTCGATATTCGAATTTTCATTCGAATATTTAAATAAAAATTGCTCTAAATAAAAATTATTTATTTTTCTTTTGGGTAACATTGTTTTTGTGTCAAGTATAGCAAATTAATAAAAATTATAATAAATAACAGCAAATTTAAACTAATATATAATTTATATTGTAATAAATATATATTTCGAGCTAAGAGACTTTTACTGTTGGGTGTTACAAATGCTTCCAGAATTAAAAAAAAAAATTAATATTTGAAGAATATTGAAAAATTTTGAATAATGTCTAATTATTTTTTTTTTATTCGAATTATTCTGAAACGGATATTCTTATTCTTATTTAATTATTTGAATTATTCGAATAATTAAAAAATTCGCATTATGATCCTAGTCCTATTCTCAACATTTAATTCGAAATCTAATATAAAAGCTCAAAAAAAAAAAAAAAGCTTGAAGTTTACAAGAAAGTTCATTTTCTCCTGGACATTAATAAAAAAGCGTCTCGGTTATATGATGACGCGCAATTATCATAATGAGTCCACAAATTATATTATACCTATCCCCGCATATTATAACAGCGTATCTAAAATCGAGGTTAATCCGTATCTAAACGTTGTATACGTTCAGTGACGAGTGTAGATATTATACACTCTCTTCTTTTCCTCCCCCTTTAAACATAATTCACAAAAAAATCACCAAATAAAGTTTTAAGAAAATGAAAATTTAATCATTAAATCATAAAAAAAAAAAAAATATAAAACTATACGTATTGTAGGAATTTCACTTAAGGGCTATTTCACGTATACACACAATAAATATTTCCTATCCCTATTCCTTCCCCTTAGATTATCATCCGTTACGCTCTTCTATAGCGCAACGAACATAAGTACACGCGCTTATTAACTTCACCTTGTATATATACCTATACATACCAGAACTTAAAACACAATATTCGTCGGGTCGTAAAAGCACACGCACAGGTTTTCGCGTACAATACAGTAGCATCCTCACTTATGTTCATCTTCGTCCTTTCCTTTTTTTTCTCTCTCTCTCTTTCTCTCGAAGATCCTTTATAACTTCTCCCCTCCATCCGTACATACACCTATATCCTGTTTCTTTGTGCGTACGTGCGTACATGTCTCTTTTTCTTTTTTTTTTTATGAAAATTTGAGCGCTGCTGTACAGGCGTTAAGATTATCTATGCTCTCAAGAATTAGTTATACGAGCTGGCAAGATAAGTGTACCACCAAGGTGTACACGCAGCCTTTATTGTATATGCACCACTATAAAACCGTGTAAGACTTACACCATCATTGTGGTACCTGGTAGCCAATATAAATTTTTCCACCGTCTTTGAGATACTAAGCTTGTGCTGTAGCACATTATATTATACACCGTTTGTTTTGATCATCTTTTAATGTGAAGCTCATGTTCACTCACTACTCTCTCTCTCTCTCTCTCTCTTTCTCTCTCTCTCTCTCTCTCGTTATACTTTACGCGACTGAAGAAGCTGAATGATAATTGTAATACTTAGCGTTCCAGCTATACATAATTTTTTTTTTTAACATGCTTGTGCTATAAGTATATCTATGTTAAATTTTTGGAATCCCGAGTTTTTTTTAATTTTTTGTTGTAAAATTATTGTGGTATGTAAGTAGGTATGTAAGCATCTTGAGTGTTAATTTGCTATAAAACGATAATTTTACTGGGTTTGAGCTACAAATTATTGAGACTCGGTAATATACGTATTATTATGATGATGCATATGCTTGTGTACAGGCTTGCTTACATATTAAGTGTAAAATAAAAATTCTTCTATATTAGCTTTTATGAAAAGACGATATAATCATTATTAGCGGAAAATTTTAATAATTTCTGTTACCGATAATTATTTTTACTTTTCAAATAAATACTCTATTTTATACTTAATTTTAATAAATTTTAACGTATAGATATCAAGTTATCAAAATTACAGTTCAAAAAAAAAAAATGATACCTCATAATGGTAACGTTTGCTTGACATATTATAATTAAAATTGTTTTTCGTTGTCAAGACAAAAACGTGAAATCTGGTCACTTTGTAATGAGATAAACTTATTGGGACATAATATTCATCAAGATTACATAATTTTTTTAAATAATATTTTTCGCAATTGATTTTTTTCTAAAAAAAATCGGTTAAAATCGATTAAAATTTCTTCATATTTTATACTTCTAAGAAATTTTTTGTCAATTTCACGCAAATTAAAATCGTTTAAAATCAATTCAAATCCGTATAAAATCATTTGAAATATTTTGCGATTTAAAATCACCAAAATCACTAAAAAATATCTATTAATCACTAAAAATTAAAATCGATTATATCACTTAATTAAAAACCCCATTGGAAATAGCAGTTACCAAAAACTTTCATATTTACTCTTAAACTCGTCCATACACATATCACAAAATATACTATAACATCGCATCAACTCTTCTTCACTATCATACTACCAAAATTCCCACATTTTGCCTCATTTTTTTTTTTTTTTTTTGCTCTTTTTCTTCCTCCTGTGGTAGCGCAGGTTTATACTCTATTAACGCTATACATTCACCGCACTTCTTTTTTTTTATCTCTATTCAGCCCTTCAACTTCAAGCAGTATTCTCTCTCACTCTCTCTCTCTCTTTGCTGCCACGCATTATAACCCAAAGAGCTTTGCGGAACGTTATATCCTAGCAGTAGCAACAGAAGGAAGACTCTAAATGTCCCAGCGTAACGCTCGCATTATACTTACCTTCTCTCTCTCCTCTTTTACCTGGCCGCTCTTATATATATACGTTCCTCTAAATACTCGTATAATATGCATTGCACTTATATATACCTATCCTACTCGGACTAGGCGATTTTTCAACAACACACGCGTATAAGATGCCCACCCGTACACTCTCTCTCTTCTCTACCGCACAGCTATATAGACTATATGCGAGCTCTCTTAAAAACCCATCTTTCTGACCAAAGCGCGAGCTATATACGTAAGACCGTAAAGCGCATCGTTCCTCATCACTGCTATAGCTGCTACTGCTGTTGTTGTACATACTTTTTCTTTCTCTCTTTCTCTCTTTTGCACCAACATTGTATATAATACATACAGCAAAAAAAAAAAAAAAAAAATAAGCTTAAGACTCTCTACGCGCGCCGACACTTTGAACGCGCTTGGCTACGCTTTTAACTATATATACCCGCTTATAATATATCCTATACTTTTACACGAGCGCGCATGCCGTGAAAATTAGTGTGTGAGAGAAAGAAGCTTTATTTTTTTTTTCTTTATTTTAGTGATGTTTTCAAGACACATGCGCGTTACTTATATTATATTATGTACCGGTTTTTTTTTTTTTTTTTAGATGCATTATCAATGTAGTCTGTTATTATATACGGTTTAGCTTACAAAGTTTTAAATGTATTGTATAGAGTTATGCTGTTAATTTGCTAATTGAGTAAATGAGTATCTTTGTGGTGATTGGTGATGGTGATGGTTGTGATGGTATGAAATTATATAAGAGGAATGAAGGAAATATGGGGTGTTGGGGATGAGGGTTGATTTATTTAATTTTTTTTTTTTTTTTAAGTGAGAAAAGTGATTTGAAATATTGGAATTATTTGATTAATAATTTAATAAGCAGAATAAAATTTTTATTATTTGTAATTTTTTATTTATTTGTTGTGTATAATTTGCAATATTTTTTTAAATGCAATTTACGATAGTAATATAGAGAATACTTATTTAATAGACCTATTCCACCATCAATTTATGATGCAAAACTTGAATTTTAAATCAGTTCAATTATGTTAACAAAATAACTATTAGAATATCAATTTTCCGATTTAATAAAACCTTTAAGCAAAAGAGCTTTTTTTTACCTATTAAATTTTTATACTTTTCGCAAATAAAAATTTTCATTTTTGCATATGAATAACTTTTGAAGACTAAAACTAAAAATAATAATTATATATCCCTTGTAAATATCTCATGAATTTTAAACGCTATAATATCATTTACGTTTTTTTTTTTTTTTACAGACACCCTCTTTTTCGTACTTATACTTTATAATACATTGAAAATTACAAATTTTGCATTTTCTAAATAGGCGCCTTATATAATAACAAAATTCGTATTCAAAATAAAAATTTAAAATTATTCATTACACCTAATATATATATTTTTTTATAGTTATATTTTTAACCAACTCATTTAAACTATAAATTATAATATTCTCAAATCTTAATTTAAAAAAAAAAAAAATAGAAGGAAAAATATAAAGGAATCAATAACCATCATCAGCCCAAACAAAAAAAACCGATCACAAACAAACCGACACTCTCCCAAAAAAAAAAAAAAAAAAAAAAACCCAACCACCTCAATAATACAAAAGAACAAAAAAAAAACGTCCAAGCATTCCACCAAAGACAGTTAATTTTTCGCATCTCACAAAAAAATATCAATTTTACCCCAAAAAAAAAAAGAAAAAAAAAGATCGAAAAGCATCAACACCAAAACATAGGTACACCCATAGCCTTCGTCATCTCATCCTCAATCCATTGTTAAATATTTCAAACAATGACAAAGGGTTAGAAAAGAAGCTGTGGCACGTGAGCGAAAAAAGAAAAAAATAATAAAATAGAAAATCCCGCCCCTTAAGCAAATTGACCCCTGGCGCCTACGAGTAGGCGGAACCTAATGTATCCATGTCTCGTTCCTTGGAAAATCGACTGGTCAGCTTATGTATACCAGCACACACAGACACACACACATATACACTTGCAAATGTTTGATTTTTACTCTTTTACTTTTTCGTGATTGCTTGTATATAGGTGGTACCCTTTAATTTTTTTTTTATTTTTCTGTGTTTTCGCGGAAAAGTAGATTTCTTTGTTTGCTTTACATATATTGGTGGGCTGAGCAAGTATATAGCTGCTGGTTTTTAGATTTATCTATTGACAGGATTGATTTTTTTTTTTTTTGTGAACAATAGAATTTGGAGGAGTGTGTTAAAATTGAGATGTATATTGATATGTTGTTATTAGATCTGAAGTGATATGTTTCTTTTCTTTTTTTTTTGGTTTATTGCAAGCCTATACTGCGTCAAATGTATTGTCTGTAGGTATGTATACATTTTTGTTAGTGAATGTATATTTAAGTGCATTTTTAAAATATGATTTTTTTTTATTTAAAATTACACAAATGTATTTAAATTAATTACTGTCAAAAAATTAAATTACAAAAAAAAACCGCTGCTAACTGCATTGGCAGAATGCTTTCTCAAAGAATTCTGATGTACAAAATTAATTATATTTAAAATCTCAATATTTTATTTATTTAAGAAAGAAAAAAACTAAAATGAAAATGATTAATTAAAATATTTAATATTTTTAAAATGTTTTAAACAGCACTTGAATAAGGTACTTATTGATCTAAAACATACTTAATAAGATCCAATTAACGAAATTTATTAATTTAAATACGATATTAGTAAAAAGCGACCAAGAAAACTAGGAAACATTATATTATGTAGTTACAAAAATAGAAATTTTTTCAAAAAACACTTAAATAAGGTACTATTTGATCAATGATGGCCTGTTAGTTTTAATTATACTTATAATTATACACTGTTAGCAAGAAAAAAAAGATTTGGTGTTCTTTTTACTTTTTTTTCAATATTTTTATTCAAAATATAATTTTTAACAATTTTTCATGCCTTTTAACTTTGATCAATTTAAGGGCATGCCTCATACCGGCACAGATTCCTACCTCTTATTTTTCGTTTTTTATCGTCAATTTACATATTTGTGAAAATATCAAATTGTAGGAACTTAGGGGTAAGGAATGTCCTTAAGCCTCTTTTGCGAGTTAAAAAAATATGTATGAGTGGTATCGATAGACAAATCGTCGTCGTCATAGTCGACAACGCCAATTTCTGCGTTATCCAAACTTTCGTTAGCTTACAATCGTCGGTTATAACGAAACGTACAATTTTCTTATCAAATATTAAAAATATTCTAAAATTTTTATAAAAGTGAAAAAAAAAGGAACAAATCATAAAAAAATATCAAAATTTCACTATTTTAAAAAAGGATCAATAATATTCTCAACAAACCATGCGTCGGTAAATTGTAAATGATTTGCATTAACCGATAAAAAATGTAGCCTACCAGATTTATTAAGATCCACAAGACCCAAACGATCCTGAAAGCGATAAACTCTTTAAATATAAGTATATGAAAAGAAAAAGGAAAATTTTCAGTAGAAAGGATAAATAGAAAGTAAAATATCACCTCTTTATAAATAGCCGATTCCATGAGTTCTTCGGTTTCAACAGCTTGTCCAGATTTATAGAATCCAAACCATTCAGTAATTACAGGCTGAACCATTTTATCCTCGTTAAATTTGACAAGTACAAAATTTTTTAGCTTCTTAAGATTCTCCTTGTAAGTCTAAAAAATAAAAATTCAGTTTCAAATTAAAATACAAATATACCTAAGTATTTTATCTTTAACAACATAGATAAGACTTATTTCAAGTATACTAGACCTCATTAACGTATCGTTCGTTATTGATATCTGCAAGAAAAACGCTATTACGCTTATAGGTATCCTCCTTACGTGGATCATGCCAATATTCAGCCTGTACAAAATGTTTCTGAACATACCTAAAATTGAAAAAAAAAAATATATATATTCAATCAAAATTCGATCTATAAGCTTCAATTTTTTTATACAGCATATAATTAGCTTTACCGAGTGTAAGCAGCGTAACGTAAAATCCGACGCAAGTAATCGCATAGCTTATGCTTGATCGTAGCGCAATTTGGTATTCCGTAAATCCCTTGATGCTGACCACCGAAAGATATTAGATTAAGCATTTGGGGACCACCACATCTTTGGGCCACTGCTCGTCTGCGTGAGAGATATAAGTATATTAGAGATTATGAATTGGAATATCTTATTGGTGATTTTAAATTGATTTATAGCGATCGCAAAGATTGATTAATTTGAAATGTGTTATTATCTTTTAGATTTTAAGATTTTTATAATTTTATGATTAATAGTAAATAAAATTTTCCATAATCGTTATTTATACTGTCTTGCAATTTCGTGCGCAAAAGTGACTTTTGCGCACGGTCCTTGAAATTGCAAAAAATTATGTTCGCAACTTTCGCCGTCGACTCGTGTGCGTCGATCACCACTCGTGCCGATTACATGCACTCGTGGGATCGGTCAGCACACTCGTGCGGCTTCACCGATGACTCGTGCGTGGTGAACACAACTCGTGCGGGAATCATGCCTTTTGCGCCCTTGTTACGAAAATAACTATTGTTAAAAAATCTATTATAAAATTTCTTTTGAAAAAAAAAAATTTGAAAAAAAAAATAGCGCGCGAGTTATTTAAATTGTCTAGTTCATTATGAAAAATTGTATAAAAGAATTGAATTTTAAATATTATCTAAATGTATAAGAGACTTACAAAAATTGTGCTCCCTGCGAAAAACCAATAGCATTGTAACCATTTTTTAAAGCCTCATCATTAGCAAGCTCTTCACATACTTGCTTTACTTGTTCATTAACATTTTTGAAAAAACTATTTCTTACGTCCTATTGAAAAAAAGGGTAAAAACATAAATCATCACTTAAAATACGTCAAGTAAATATATAATTTTGCATAAAATAAAAAAAAAATATGTACAAACCTGTTTTAAGCTATCTCCAATTTTAATAGATTTAACATAAACACCGGGTAGATGTTCTTCCAAAATTGTTTTAATCTGTCCAAGGCTATATGAAAAACAGCAACTGTCACCTACACACCAATAAAAATAAAAAAATAAAAATTAAAGCAATCGTTAAATGTATCCGATTTCACTCACACTATACCTATATCTACCATCAGCAAAAAAAAAAACAAATAAAATAAAAAAAAATGAAAGAGTCAACGAACCGACGTTTACACGTATATATTATACAATTTTAATTCCCTTTCATCACTACATAATACGGATATCCGGTCAAACTTACCCATGCCATGCCAAAGAACTACGGGTGTGAAACTACAATCAGAGTAGCCTGTCAATAACAAAAGCATAAATGCCGATAAATAATATCCAATAACCATGTCTGCGCTGCTCAAGACGAGTGCGACGCAGCTTTGTCTTTTGCACTGCGTGGACAAGACGATATAATATACTCTCACCGCGTTGGACTTTGGACCTAGCGGGGACGCTGTTTTTTTTTTGGTTGTATACTGTTACTTGAAAAGTGAGTATGTATGTACGTACGTGGGTGCAGAATTCTAAGAAACAAAAATTTTTCTGTAATTTTCTTATTTTTTTGCTTCCTCAAAGAGGAAGCTATGTAATCATGACAAAAAATTTTTTTTATAAATTGTGTTAAAAATGTTTTTTATGTTGTAAGAAGTTGGAAAAAATTATTTTTTTGAAAATTTTTTTTCGTGTATCCAATTTTTCGTGTACGGATGAGTGTACCTTTTTTTTGAAACCAAAATAT
>JAPYZE010004313.1:0-10919 GCA_030522805.1 Leptomastidea abnormis
TATATATATACCTTATACTCAACGTGAGCATCGAAGTGTAGGATATATTTCGTAATCGAAAGCGATTTCGTATATCGAATATACCCCCACTACTATACTATACCAAGACCGACGTTGGATGAAAGGGAAAACACAACTGAGTTTCACCTGCATTATATACTATATAGGCATATATACACACGCATATACGAGCGATTGAATGATGCGCTGAGTTGGCGAGAAAGGTGTATAGTGTATTTATAAGCGCGTGGGAAAAGTGCATGAAAGGTGTAATCGCATTTTGAGATTGAGTGTTTTTTTTTTTTTTAATTAATTTGCAAAGTTTATGGATGTACTTTGTTATATGCTATTTCATAATGATTTTATAATATGATAATATTGTTATATGTGAAGGTATTTATGTTTAACAATGCTTTGATGTTTTATTAGAAGGAAGAATATAAAGAGTAATATCGTTTGATATTTATAGCTATTTCTCACAATTTTTACAATTTATACTCTTTGTTTTTTTCTTTTACTTGTGATTTTAAATAATGTTTATTAGCAAATGCTTACAGATATGCCATGTTTACGTGGTAATGATATTATTTTGTATACATACTTGATAATTGTGTATTAGTCGATTTATAATTGTGATTGCTAACAAATGGATTAGTAAGAAGTAATAATCATAAATGAAGATGCAAGTACAAAATTAATTGGTGATTATTATAATTATAAA
Organism: Leptomastidea abnormis; assembly: GCA_030522805.1. Classification (NCBI taxonomy): domain Eukaryota; kingdom Metazoa; phylum Arthropoda; class Insecta; order Hymenoptera; family Encyrtidae; genus Leptomastidea; species Leptomastidea abnormis. The sequence goes on from JAPYZE010004313.1 coordinate 722, forward strand.
TTGAGCTTTTAGAAGATACAACTATTTTTTTTTAAATTAATTTTTTTATTTTATCAAAATTTAAATTAGCTACGTAACTGGTCGAATTTCATAGTAAAATTAAAATAGATTTAAAAAATAAATGCTCGCACAGGTATATAACTATATCACACAAAAACATATCATCTTACTTTTTTTTTTTTAATAAAACTTGTATATTTGCAATTTGTAAAGTCATTAATATTTAATCACGTCTTTTCTTTTCTTTTTTCTTTATATATTTTTTTTTGTCACATGGTAATAATTTACATCGGTTTTATTAAAAACTATCTTTTACCTTGAGTGACTGACGAAAAGAAGAAAAAAAAGAAGATTATTATTTTTCTCGAATTGAATAACAAGCGAAACATAACAAAAAAAAAAAAATACTTCCAACAAAACACAACGAGGGCTGCTTATGATTTTATGTTAATTTTTATAATCGTACGTTTAATTAATAATCATATACGTTTGATTTAAAAATCAGCTTCCGTAATTTTTATATATTTTTGAGTAACATACATATATATATATATATATATATATACATATTGATATAAATCGGTATTTGGTAAAAAAAAGAAGAACCTCGGGTTTTAAAAAGTTACGTCTATGCGGTAACATACCGAAATTTTACCTTCGTCCTTTTTTTTTTGATCTTATGTGACGCAACGTCTGATCAACATAAGTATATAAGCTGCTGAGAGGAAGATATGAAACGGGATGTCAAACCACTCTCACTTGGAATATAGTTTGAGCCGGTTTCACCGGATAATCAGACCGGCTGACTATATACCTATATATCGATTTACAAGACTCTGAGAATAATTGCTTCTGTCTCTTGAGAAAAAGAGATGCTTTTCGAAATTTCGCGTGAATTAAAAGTTTCTTGGTGTGTGGTACATACATACTGGAAGAGTTGGATAATTTTTGTGATAATTTTATAATCGGTAAAGTGTAACAAGAGTTTAAAATTGAACGATTAAGAAAATTTTTAGTGAAAATTTAAGAATTTTTTTGTTTGTTAATGTTATTTATTTTATGTGTAAGATGAAAGTGTAGATGGATACATAATAATTTTAAAAGATGTTTTTCTTTATTATAATATATAAAGAATTTATGGAATAATATATTTTAGCTCGTAAATTATCAGATAGAATTTCAATGCTGCAAATTTTATTTTTATAACTTAGATAAAATGATGGATTTAATTAAAGAAAAAATCAAATATTTTCTTTTTTACATAAACAAGTAAAGAAAACTTGTATTTCTTTTTTTTTTACAGAGAATCGTGAAATGCACGTTTATCCTATTTACTTTCATATATGTTATGCAGGTAATTAATTACCGATTAAAATACCTCCAAAGTCACAAAAGTATTTATATGTAAGACTTATGTAACGACGGTTAAAATAAGTTTTGTTAATTTTCAGTATATTATTAAATTAACGCTAATAAATTATATTGTCAATGTATTATAAATTTAATTAACATTTATACAATAGCAATTAGATTTATTTTTTCTTAAAGAATTTATTAAAGAAACATAATAAAACAATTTAAAATTCTTCTATAAAAAATTATACCGATTTCTCAAACCAAAATATTATTCCATACCTGTTTACCATACATTATTATGTAAACGCATCAAATATAAGTCCACCTTTTTTTTAAGACACACAAATAAAAAAAAAAGAAATTAAGAAGAAAACGAACTAATCGTTCTAAGTCGTTCAGCTGAAGTAATCGTGTCAAAATAGCCGTTAGGAAATTTAAATCCGTAGGTACCTATATATAAGTTACTCTGGAAATCTAAAAGGTGTGACGTTGAATCGATCTTACACTGTGGGCAAGATATCGCTTATGTAACTCGAATAAAAAAGAAATGAGAAAAAACAGGGACCAGACTTTAATGTCTTTCTCTAACTACCAAGTTGAGACTTGAGAGTTATGTATGAGAGTTGATAATCAAGCACGTGTATGCATATTATAATATATATTGCATCGAAAGCGATCGGTCCACTTTCGGATATGTTCGATTTTTAATGGGTTGAGTTATGCGGTCGGTTTGTGTGTGTGTGTGTGTGTGTGTGTGTGTGTGTGTGTGTGTGTGTGTGTGTGTGTTGGGATTTAATATTACATTGATTATTTTGTTTGAGATAAAAATAAGACGAGTTTATAAAATTTGATACGTTAAGTCAAAAACAAATTATAATTTTAATATGATTATTAATTAAATTTTTTGTTTTTAGCTTGTTTTTAATTTATTATTTTTATTTTTAGGATAATGTAAATTATTCAAAATTAATCAAAATTTTATGGTACAAGGTAACAAACTTAAAATATAAAATTACAAGTTATTTAAAATTCTAGATTATTGATGTTTTCGTTCATTTTATGAACTCAGAGAACCATTACCAAAAATAAATATAAGAAAAATAAGTAATCAAGTCATTTACAGGTGATTAATTTACAATTTATAAAATTTTCAAACGTTTCATTAGTATCATAGTTTCTTATGACTTTTTAATTGTAATTTAAAAACGCATTCGTATATATAGCAACGTGATACTTATAACGTTCCTTATATACCAAATGAAATTTTTCGTAATCTATACCTTTGGAAAATTTTGTTAGCATATTTTAGTTTTTCATCTCGTTATCGTAATATTATCATAAGCTAATGATGCCACGCGATGATGTCGAAAAATATAGCTAAGTTAACTCGCTTCCGTTTTCAAGGACATTATATACTCGATTTTTTTTTTTTACTTCTTTTTCTTTCTACATCTCATTGAAATCGATGACGATAGTTGTTGAAAATTTATACTATTGCAAGTTTAATCAGTCATGCATATAAGTCGATCTCGTTTGAAACAAAATAACTGACAAAATTTTATTTTACAGGATAACGAACACACGTAGTATTGCGTTTTTTTTTTTATTTTTTGCTTATTCTAATATTTTTTTTTTGTTTTCTCTTTTATTTTTTTGAAAGATTGCTTTCTGACGCAACAAAATTTTTGTCGAGTTACACGTTTAAAAAAATTGTTTAATAAAACCCACCAAATGCCGAATTCGCAATTTTTAAAATCAGGTGATTCGTACGATTGACACATGGTAACGAATTTAATACATATTTTTTTCTTTTATTATAACAAATGTAAACTTTTAATTAATAATTTATCATCTAGCAATTTAAAATATTCTTTTATTATTTAATCAAAAAAATAAATATACGTGTGTTTAGAATTGAATGTAAGAAAATGTAAATATTAAATAAAATTGATTTATACTGGTGTTGTATATGATGTAACCGTGTGTATATTATGACCACATTCTTACTTATAATAAAATTGATATTATATGTGTGATAACGAAAAGTTTTATTTATATATACCTTTGTTGCTTTGTTTATTGTAAGAGAAATTTTATAACCATTGGTGATAAAAGTTACACACGTAATTCATTGGAATTATTGTTTCGTAAACTTTATTTTGATTACAAATTAAAATGAATTTTTTTTCTTTGTTAGAAATAAAAGAATAATATTATTAAATGAAGAAAAGAAAAACAAGTCGATAACACTTAACAAATCAAACAAACAATAATAGAAGAATAATAAAAAAGAAATGCAAGGATTTGTTCATATTATAAATTTATTTAAGTAATTTGAACAAATATTAGGACTATATACTGTCATTTCCTCGTATAATATACCATGTGTGTGTCTCATTAAGATGCATTTTTATATTTGCTATTTAAAAATTTAAAAATTAACTTCCCAATGGTTTTGCCGTTTTTTTCTGCTAATTGCACATTGAACACTTGTGTATCTTAGTCAGAGAGTTAAGTAAATTCCGTTTACGCGTTAACTCGGTAGTAGGTATTTGTAAAAAAAAAAAAAGGATTTTTTCTTTGTTTATAAGCGCTAAATGTCGACGCGACACGAAATATGACGAATCACCACTTTTTGACTGACTTTTTTTTTCTTGTTGTTGTTGTTGCTTCGTGTCTTTTTTTTGGGAGTTAGGAAAATTTGAGATTAGTTGAATTGCAAATTGAAATTGTTTTTTTTTTAAGTGTTGACGAGTATTGGGAATTAATTTATTATGGAAAATAATTTTTTTTTTATCTTTTAAAGGTTAAAATTTCCGCTTTTAGTTTTATATCAAATTAAAAGTACCTTTTTTAATTAAAATATAAAAGTACGCAGTTTTTCTAATTTTTAAATCATATATCTTATTACTTAAATATCGTCATTAAAATCCACAAAAAAAAAGATAAAAGAAAAATAGAGCAGTACAAAAATTAAAAACAAAACAATACGTTTTTTCGAAGCAAAAGACCTCAAGAATGATGTTTCAAAGTTTGACATATTTATCACGTTTTCGTAAATATTATTTTGAAGGAAAGTAAGCGCCATCACGTATTGATATATTTTACGATCGTAAGATATAAAATATATATTGCTTCGAAGCACAAGAAGTTTTTTTTTTATAAAATCAACGAATCGTTGAAAATTAATAGAACATTGAAAAAAAAAATTAAAATAATTTTCACTTATTTTCACTTTTTTTTATAGCAAAACTACTAAACCTTACTTATTATTTTTCACACTAAAAAATTCAAATCATTATCACACAAATATACTCTTGGCAATAACTTCACAATCACTAAATAACACACTATCAAACCCCTCAATACAAAAAAAAAAAAAAATGAATTCAAATATCTTGACAAACCTTTAAATTTCACAATATCTATCTCCGCAATATCAATTGGTCACAAATAACAAAATAACAATCATCAACAATCACTATATAACAATAATAAAAAAAAAAGCCTACATAACACGCACAACAAATACTGCCTTATATTGCTTAATATTACTTATATTCACAGAAATCAGTAAAATTACACACAATATAAATATATAGGTATGTATATAAATTCCTAAGCACTGAACGTAACAACAACAACACAAATGTGTGTGGCTCAAACGGTGAGCCAGTAAGAACTACTTGGCCGCCCTCGCCGAATCAACCTGCGCGACCGGCGATGCCGAGCGAAATATCTCTCGGCTCCTTTAGCACCGCCACCGGTCGTATGTATGTTTGTAAGAGAAAAGAGAAGGAGAAACAGGGAGGAGGAGAAGGAGGAGAAGGTATAGCAGCAACAGCAGGCAGCAGCGCACGCGCCACTCACCTTTTTTTTTTCTTTCTCTCCTGGTGCTACTACTACTGCTGCTGCTGCTGCTGCTGCTGTTGCTGATGATGGTGGTGGTTAATGTGTGGTTGAGAAGGAATAGATGCTGATGATGATAATGATGATGATGATGCTTTTTGTTGGATTAACTAGTGAGGGGAGGTTTTTTTTTGAGGAAGGGACTTTTTTTTATTTAGAGGATTGGAAAGTGTAATTAGAATGGTGATTTTTTTTACGGTTGATTTTTGGGGAAAGATTTTAATGTGAGGGAAATTATTTGCGGTGATTTACAATGTTGCTTTTGGACTTTTAAAATGATATACCTAAGTTATGCATATTTGTTGTTTGAGTGCTCGAGTTTTTAAAAATGTGATATGTTTTTTAAATGGAAGTATATAGATGTTTTTCCGGTTTGGTGGTTGCGTGGAACGAGACTACTTTGATATAAGTTATAAATAATGTTTATCTGTTGGTTGTTCAAAATTTTTTTTATTGATTTTTGTATGGTGTATGAGATTTGAATTTTTGATGTTTTATGAGGAAAGTGTATTTTATGAATAATTTATTTCATATTTGTTATATAATTTTATAAAGTATAATTAAATTTTTTAAAAGGAATTTAATGATAAGTAATTTTTTTTCAATTTTAATTTGTTAAATATGCAAAAATATTAAAAAAAATATATATAATTTTAGTAATTTAATATATTATTATACCGTTAGGTATAATACAAGTGTATTCGAATGTAATTTGTAAAGTGGTCCTTTTTAGAAACGCGACTAATTTTTTTTTTTTTTAAGATACTTGTGACATAGTGATTTTTCTATTCATCATTTTAGTTAAGATACACTTGACATTTTTCAAGATCTTTTGCTCAGTATAGTTTGGACGTTTTAACAAGCATAAACCATTTATATTAAATTTGTAATTCAAATTTTAATTTTTGAAAACGTAAAACTCGTGCGCACACACAATTTTACTGTTCATTAAATTTAAATAAGAAAAAAAGAAAGAAATTGATCTACTTATTATTATTATTATTTTTTTTAAGTGCCAACACTTAATTTTTATTTTTATAGCATAAAGCAATTTATTTTTATTGAGTAATAAAAAAAAATCAAAAAATTGATACCGAGCTTTAAAACACAATATTCAATAAGTAAATAGTAACAGCTAATCCACACAAAATAAATAAAAATACTTCGTCTTGCGTGTACCTGACATTATCTACTTAAACTAACAAGCATCATACGATTCATACCATACTACACTCAATCTATAACCCAATCATCCAAATTTATTCCTCTACAATTCTTCAAAAAAAAAAATTCATCAATAATACTTTCAAATTTACACTCAAACTTATAATTTGCACAACCAAAAGTAAAAAAATCAACACAACACACACTCAAATGTAAATACCTACTTATCAAATCTACATAGTACCTACTAATCAAAGCAAAGCAGCACAAAAAAAATATGTAAAACTTAAAAAATCTTCTGCGTAAGACTTAGCTTACTGTCGTCATGAGCTTTTTTTTTTTTTTTAAGGAAACGCGTCTTTGGCAAAATCCGAGTTCAAGAGCCTGGCCAATCTCACCTTTTTCCAAGGCTACGTCTGAATCTCTTACTACACACACCATACATTTATGTGTATAAAACAACATAAGCCATTCTCTTGAATTTGCAGCTCTCTTTTCTTTAAGTTAGCGTGGAAAATTTTGACGACCGCCGAAGTAAGTGCGTGTATACACATATACATCTATGGTCCCTGATATACCTCCTTAACTCAACGAATTCCTGTATACATACTGTACTTCATTTTTCGATGGAGTGGAAAAATACGGTTGCCTCAAGCGATTGCAGAGAAATTTTAATTAGTTTGGTGTAAGGAGCAGTTTGGTTTTTTGAAAAAATTGTGGGCGAGAATTAAAGTATTAAGGAGAATCTGATACTCTTATGTATGTCCTAGTATTGGAAATCAAGGATTATTGAAATTTTGACACGTGTAAGATTTAAGCTTCATTCATTAATAAACTGTGAAAACAAGAATGGCATCTTTATAAATATAAAAATACTACAGATTTTCGAATACACTGCTTCTAAAAATATGTTAATGTAAACGAAAATAGGTGTATAGTGTACTAATACTAGTAAAAATAAATATTTTTTTTTTTATTAAGGATATTTTTTTTTGTTCGTGTCAGTCGAAGGATATTGTATACTTGTTATAATGTGTTATATATACGTGAGACGACTTTTTTGCGCAAATGAAAAAAAAAAGACAAGTGTCATGGTATGCCAGCTCTTTAAAACGACCTTAATTAACAATTCATTTATGATTTTTATATTCGCTCATAATGAATATTCAATTTGTTATATATTTAGAAAAGAATAAAAGAATTTTTGTCTTTTTTTTTATTTTTCAAAAAAACATCCTTTTTATATTTACAATCTTCAAGCAAATTTTCCAAGCTTTATCAACAAAATCAAATTTGCAAATACAACGTATAGACTATCGAGAAATAAAAAAAGGATCTCATTTCCGTTGTCGCCTCCTTCTTTTTCTTCTTCCTCGAAGAAATTGCACGTGGAATCACCGTATGTAAGAGACAGGAACCTTGAACTGATCTTTAAAAAAAACGGATGCTGTGCTGCTATGCGGATTGATGGCATAAAACTATTTTTTCAATGACGCTTTTGTAAGAGAGAAAGAACACCTTGATGACGTCAATTTTGTTTTAAAAGATATATACATATTGTAAAGTGATGTGAGAAATTAGCAGTGATTTTTAGAGACTGTAAAAATAATAAAAAATAAAAATTTTCTGTTTCGTAGGCTAAAGACGTCAAAGTCGTTAAGTAGATCGTACTTCTTTTTTTATTGTTGGTATATAGTACCTAATATTCCCAAAAAACAAAAAAAAAATTGAAACTTGTAAATTGAAAATGTAAATAAATTTAGATAAATCTTTTACGAATTGGTTTGTGGATTTTTGAATATTTGATAAAAATATAAAAGTTGAACGAGAAGAAAAATTTTTGAATAGTATATTGTTGCACAAGTATGCATTGTAAGACTACGTTGCATTTATAAATGAAAAGAACAGGTTTTCGATCATTTTTCTTTTTCTTTTTTTATTTCTCAGTATATTTATCTGTACGAATGAAGAGATAAATCTGTCGAAGAGTATCAATTACATAAGTATAAAGACTCTTTTTTTTTTAACGTAAATGTTCATAATCTAACGGATTTACTTGAAAGTTTATGTTTTACTTGTTTTGTTAATTATAAGTAAACGTGTAAATTAAATTTTATTATTGTATTTTAATAAATTTTTTATATTTTGAAGAAAAAACACTGTCATAAAATACAAACTATTAAAATAATGGAAACTTTATCAATTTATACCAAATTAAATCGGTTAATATTTTTTTCTAAATGACTATAATTAGAATCATCGGATATCTTTTTAGACTAAACTTACATTTTGTATATTCATTGTACTTATGGAAGAAACCTCGACATTTAATGCACTTATCTTTCTTTTCCTTTGTATAGTAATAGTAGACAAGCCAATGTGTATGAGAGACCGGTTTTTCTCCCCCCATTCGTGGAAGCCTTCCAAAAAAAAAAAAAAAAAGACAAAAAGACTGACCCCAACATCACCATAACGTATTATATATAGGTATGTCTCTTATCTCAAATAAGATACGAGAGCACAAACTGCACTTATTTTTTATTAGCTTTTCGTAAAAAAAAAAATGAAAAAAATTTACGATTTGCATGTACGAAAATGTAGTGGATCAACAAAATTTTGTATTCTAAAATCGTCAGTTTTGTTAACAAAATAATAAAAAAAAAAAAAGATACTACAGACTTGTAAATTTTTTAAAATCATTAAGAAAAATATTAAAAATATTCTTTAACCATCGACAAAATAAATACACTTATAAATTTTTTTTTTTTTTTTTAATTTTTATAATCATTTGATTACATCCTAATCCAATTACAAATCTAAACTTTCTTCAACATTAAAATTATCTATAACCTACACACCAACAATTTGCAAGTATGTATTTCCCAAAGCAATATAAACCCCAAGTCATTTACTCTCTATAATACTTAAGCTATTGCCAATTCTTACGTATATATTACCCAATAATAAAGCAACATATGACGATATGACGACCAACATCCATAGTCCTATTTTCTCACCAAGTATCAAAGTATAAGTAAACATTATAAAATAACATGAAAAGAATTAAATTTAAGAAATGACAGATACTAGTGTCTCTTCATTCACCCACGCTCATATGCAAAAAAAAAATTCTCACAATATTTATATAAAAACATAAAAAAAAAAGGTTATAGAGTGTCTATTTTACAACAGTTAGTAACAATATATATGATATATTCGCAATGTGAACGATTACGAAATATCCTTATTCGTAAAAAAGACTTTTCCTTTTCATATATTATGTACAAGCTAAATTAAAGAGTGCATCGACGTGAAAATATACACAGTATATGATATGTACTTCATCGTCCCTGACATTTATTATACCACTCACTTCTTCTTCTTCTTCATTCTCCCCTACCTTATTTATTTTTTCTTCGGTTACCAATCATTATATATAGCTATTTTTTAACACGTTAATATTAACTCGCATAACTAAAGTTACAATCAACATTGACCTTCCACAAAACCCCAAAAAAAAATAAATAAAATAAAAAACAGCATATTTTCACTTTGAGAAGCCTAATTTTCCAACGATGTGCGTACAGCCTTCGTTGCGTTTCTTTATATATACGTACACCAAATTTACTTTCACACACGTTTGAATGTGGTCATACACGACTATACATGAGAGTATAGTGTGTGAGCAACGATATATCCCTTTGTTGAGAAACTTACTTATATTCTGGGATTTTTCTGTGTTGGTAGGATAGGTATTTATATATATATA
>JAPYZE010004314.1:0-12037 GCA_030522805.1 Leptomastidea abnormis
GACTCAATTATACATAAAGTCATTTACTTTTTTTATAGTACAATTAGATATAGTACGATTAGATTTCTTGTAAATTTAATAATAATGATGCTGCTTGAAATTTTATAATATAGCTAAATCAAAATACGTAATACTAAGGTGACACGTTCATGTTAAACATATTTTTTTTTTATTTTGCTCTCATTTCTTTCACGCGCCTCACATCTTACGTGCTCTTAATAAATATGCAAAAAATCTTCTACTTTTTCCTCCTACTTTTATTAGTGTTCATCGCATATACATACAGCATTCTAATTACATAACTCCAAGTAAAGAATCCTGTTTCTAAAAATCCTTATTTAATTTTCCTATCAGATAAACGAATGAGATACACACACGATCGGGTTCAAAATTGCTTACATCGGAATTAGCGTATCAATTCGGTCGCTTTCTTTCAAATCTTTGTAACTCTTTTAGATTTTGAATAGCGACGACTCTTTTATCTTCTCGTCTACAACTTTTTTTTTCTCCTAATGATCACACGACAAGGTGAAGCAAATACACATATACATACTTGCACGAACGCGACAATTACGTGACAAGGACGCACGTGTATTCTTGTTATTTATAAAAATCGATGGATATCAGTGAGTGAGAATATACGTATCGAGAGCACGCGACGATATCTTTTTCTTGTTGCTTTTCTTACAACGGAAATGCAGCCGGTCAATGAATTGATAAGAGGAAAAAAACGATGTATTATTGTGAATGATTTGACGGGATACGTAAGATCGATTATTGTTGCTAAGTTGTTCATTACGTAATTGGATTGATTTTCAACTGTCATGAATTATCTATTTTCTTTTACTAACAATTTCTGAGTTCTTTAACTTTTAAATTGATTTAACTGATAAAGTTTGCTAGAAAATTGAGAAAATGAAAAAAGGGAAAGAATATTGAAAAAAAATTTAAAAGAGGATTTGTTGTTAGGAATCTTAATTTATTTTTATTAATTTATAAGTAAATTTGAGGAACTAATAACGCAAATTGCTTTGCAATCCGAATAGCAACTATGATGCAAGATTTCAGTAAACACACTTGTAAATGATTGCTCTTAAAAAAATTTGATTACTTGTTAGGAGTAAATAATACGAAGTGTTAATTTATTTTTTAATATTTATTTTTATGATGTATTTACGTACTCAGTTTATTCAACAACGATACAGTGACAAGCTTTTGCCATTTTTTTTTTATCTTAAAAACATTAATAGATAAGTCACAGTGCAAGATGAATTAAACAGCTAAAAATATTTTATGATCGCTTCAACTTAAAAATCGTTTTATCTAAGGTATATAAAACAATAATAATAATACTTATATACGAATGGCACTCGAATAGGTTTTCTCAATAATTTAACTACGTGATTTTTAAAAATCGACAAAAATCGTGTTTTTACACGTCATATTTCGATATCGATTACACGTACATTTGAAATACCTTAGATAAATATATAAAAACAAACCAACAAAAAGAAATAAAAAAATTAACAGTCATACACGTACACCGGCAAACTCAGTTTATCGCAGCATGTAGAAAAATGTAAACATCATTCATCGTAACAATTATATCGAGAGATAAATAAAAAATCAATATTAAGATATAATAATAATAATAATAAACAATTAGATAAAAAGGGCTCGCTTTTAACAATAAAATTATTGACTAGTGCAAAAACGCCAACTGGGGGAGGAGGAGGAGGGGGGGGAGGAGAGTAAAGGAGAGGGGAGGAGGCTATCTCTTAGCAATTAACAAATTATCGCAGCATCAGGAGTAAAACCATGCGCAATGGTAACTTATAAATGCTATTACAATAAATTTCAATAGTATTTTTTTTTGTGTGTGTTTATTTTTTTCTTCTTTTCTTTTATTTTTTCCTTTTTTTTCTTTTTGCTTATGCTCAATAAATTCTAAATATCACTGTACTTGGGTACTGACCCTAATCGCAAAAAAGATCAAGTGCAATGCAATTGACATACTTCTTTTTCGATTATTGCACTTGAGAGACCGTCTCTTCATTTTATGCCAGATGAAATGTTAATGATATATTTATAGTGACGTGAGACCAGTGATATCCAATTTGAATCGATTTTCTTTTTACCGATCGAAAGTTGAAGAATCGCTATTGACTCAACAATAAATAATAAATTTTAAAATAACACGATATTCTTAAAATTGAAAAAAAAAATTAATTGAAAATGAAAAAGTGTTAAATCACTTAATACTGTTATCAGCATCTAACTAAATTAGCAAGCTCCGGGCAATGTTTGAAAAAAAGTTTATTTCGTGTGAAATCTCAGTTTAAGCCGACACGCTCAAATAAACGCTAAAAATATCACTGATTTCGTCGTCCGTTAATTTCCTTATTTGGAAATGTTTGAAAAAAATTTGTTATTTTTATTCATCATCTTTATATTATTTTTTATTTTTCTTTTATGTTAGATTGCACCTTGTATCCGTTCTCGTTGCGTCGTACTACAAATAATAACGCATATTTCAGATCATCATCACGCGCACACAGACACATCTTCGCTAATCAAATATGCCAGTCCATCGACATCAAGTCGTCGACCTGACAAATTTATTTTTTTTTTTTCATCAGATCGTGCGACTCATTACAAAATCTCGGCCAAATCCAACGGACATCTACATCTCGTTACCATTCCTCTCTCTCTTTCAGACCCCTCTTACATTTTCCTTTCTTTTTTTTCTTTTTTTTGTTATCAAAAAAGAAGGATTATTTATTGAATAAAACACACGTAATACTGGCTAAATGAGGTTCTTCATATATCCAATGAAAGATAAAGGAATGGCAAGGAGACGCGAGATCGACGATCCATATTTATAGCGCGCTACATCGCTAAGAGAAGCTCGCATTCTTTCATCTTACAAGTATATAATAGCTATGTACAAATTATAAACACCAGATATCATCATCATCTTGCGCCTTATCTCTTGTATCTATGCATCATCGGATTCTCGACGTCAAGTTAACTATACGCAAATATTCAGAGCCGTCTTATGGAGAGACAGACCTCCAACTCTTTCTTCCTTATTCATTATTATTTTTTTCTTGTTTCTTCTCTTTATTACTATACGATACACGATTACGAGAACTCCCTCGAAGTGTGCTTATTCAGATGATAAGTTAACAATAAACAGTTGCGCCGCAGTGATAACGTTTTAAGCTCCTTCATTCCTCCTTTATCTATCTATATTTATTTTCCCTTTTTTATCATCGATTTTAAAAATTTGATTAATACGGAGATATCCAATTATAATAATAATTATTAATAATTAATAGTACTCGCGTCTTGTGACCCGATTTTTTATTTTTTTTTCTGCCTGATTACGGGTACGCGACGCTCGCACACAGCCGTGACAGATAAACAGCGTTAATGTGAATGGGATTTGGGTGAAAATATGGGAGTAAGAGGAGAAGAGGATAAGAGGGAATTAAGGGTGTATGTGTGTTTGTGATAACGATATAATATAGTTATAGTTTACACGATTAAATTTAAGTTTCTAAGCGCATTAGTAAGGATCGGTATACAGCTTACCTAAGATCTGTTGTTTTTTTTTTATTAATTTTTATTATTATAATTATTATTAATATTCTTTTTTTTTACATGACTTATTTCATAACCGTATAACGTTTTTTTTTTTATTTTTACTCGTCTCACCACAATTAGTACACATACATACACACACACATCCGCTCACACGCTTGCATACCTAAAGATTTAGTTGTCACGCACATATCACACATCTTAAATATATTCATCTTTCATTCTTTATTTTTCATACTCTTCGTATGCTTTCACAACAATAATTAATGTATGTATGTATATATTTATATATAATATAAACGACTTACAATTTGATTTACTTAACGATTATCATTTATTTACAATAAGTATACTTTGTTAAAACTGCACCATAGGCTTCGCGGCCTTAGGACGCTTTTTTTATACCATAATAATGTTTATGTACAAGAGGAAAAGATAAAACGAGATTTAAAAAAAAAATAATAAACAACAAGAGACACGCGAGTTGTCAAAGAGTATTTAGCATATGTATTCAATGTCCTAAAGTGTCCAATCGACTTTTGTATACATCAAGAGAATAAGAGAACGCGACGATTGTCCCAACGAACCGCACTATTGAGAATCGTCGTTTGTATACTAGCATACCACGCCTCAAGTCCAAGAGAGGGTCTTTGAACGAAGCCTATCAATTTCTTTTCTCAAAATGAAAAAAAACAATTCATTTTTTTTTCTTTTAACCAACATTGAGTCGCTCGTTAGTATCATAATTTTTACCGGGAATGGATAATCATAATAGCGAGCAGATTATTAAGAAAAATGATTTTACGTACCAAACATTGTTTATAATCATCAGATTAATCATTGGCATAATGATGTAATCAAGAAGAATCATTTTTAAAAAGTAAGTAAACTATATGCATAGAAAGTGAGTTTGTAAATGTTTCTTTGGATAAAGCTATTTTAATCTGGTTTGAAAAACGAGGTAAGAAATATCAGCGTCTCAATGTTGGTTTTAATTAGCACAATAGGCTACATATACGGCCTCTCTTTTACAAAGGAGTACTCAGTATCCATAAGTTTTTGAGTCCACCAATCATTCACCATCGATTCACTACGCGTAATCGTTTCTTCTGTACAATCCCTGATGATGATGATGGTGATGGTGAAGATGGTGATTATGATGGTCTCAGATGGGCGTTGGCAGGACAGTAAAATCTTGCAGGGCGGTCTTAACGGTTTCATAAATCGGACGCTGGCTCTCGTCGGTACAATAGCCATCGCTGGAGCAGAGGGTTTGTAATTTGGTCAGGTAGCTGTCGAAATTGTCGTGGCCAATTTTTTCAGGTGGACCAATGCTACCACCGCCAACACCACCACTGCTACCGATAACTATGCTACCTGATGATGTCGCTACAGGACCGGTTGTTGCGCTCGCGCTATTTGGTATCCGCACGTGCTCCAGTAGGCTTATCATGTTGTCGCGCAACGATTGGTAATACTCGTTTAGATTGTTGTTACGCTGCGATAATGTGGTGTTGTCCTGTAACGGGAAAAAGAAGTATTAAGAATGAGAATTACTTGTTTGTTTAATTGTTGCGATGAGTTTGATGTATTGACGTCAAAAGGATTGTTACATGTGACTACTTGTGTATTGAATGTGTAATCGAGTAATTGCGATAAATAAATTAAAATATTTTTTGATGAGTTGTTAATATTAAGAATTGGATAAAACATTTTATTTATAATAAACTAAAGTTACTTTCATTACTTTCAATTAACTTTTTAATTTTTTCTTTTTTTGAAGTATAAATTATGATTTTTGATTAACTTGTTTCAAAATTGGTATTTAACGTTGATAAAAAATATCATATAAACAAAGACTTAATTTTTGTTAAACATTAAATATTTTAAATTTTATTTTCAGATGTCTGTGTATCCAACTCTTGATAAACAATGAAACCTTAGGATGATATCAGAGTTTTAGTCAGAAATAAATAATTTAAAAACTATGCATGGTGTCTATGTATCATTAAAAAACGAAAAGTGAAGCAAAACAGTGTAAACATAAAACAAGATGTACATAATAAATGTATCGTAAAACATAATATAATAAACAAGATGAGTATAAAATTATATTTAAAAAAAAAAAAAGTTCTTATAAATTGATTGTCTGGTATGTTGGCATAATCAATCACGCTCTTAACATCAGATAGTAAGTGTGAACATCAAGATAACTAAGTACAATGGAGATAGGCAAGGGATAGATAAGTAGTAAAAGTAGTATAGTCAGACACGAAAAAAAAAAGAATGATGAATACAGAAATATCATAAAATATCTTCATTACATTTTATTTTTTACTAAAAATAATTATTTGACCCGCATTAACCTCAGTCGCACGTGTCGGAATATGCACAAGATACACACGCACACACACACGCACTTATATGAATAGATAGATATTTCTGTTACACATCACACCGACAACGGGTACATCGACCATACCGACTGAGCTGCGACGTCGAGTATCATCCTCATATGCATACACATGCATACATGTGTACATACATATACATATGCGAAGAGTAACGAGCGCGCGCACGCATATATCCCCCTTTCCTTCTCTCTTTCTATATAGCTTCACGCAACTCACCTTCTCCCCGTGCTTTAGTTGACTCTCCATGGCGGAAATGTCGGAGCGCAGACGCAGTACCTGCGATTCGACTCTCGCGTTCTCGCGTTGGAGCTCGGTTATCTCGGCCTCCAGTGTATAAAGATCCTCGCTTTGACCTGGACCACCAGGTCCGTTATTGTTGTTGTTATTGTTATTGTGATTGTTATTATTGTTATTATTGTTGTTGTTGTTGCTGTTATTTCCATTTCCACCCCCGGTACCCGTACCCCCAATGTTGTTGCTGTGAATTCCTCCGGGATTGCTGCCGCCTCCACCGCCGCTGCTGCCAGTGATACCACCGCCTCCGATGCTGGTCAAAGGTGGACCGATTGGGCCGCCGTGTAGACCTGGCCCGCCGATTGGGACGCCAACTGGTCCACCACCAATTGTCTCTAGTCCTAATTATTTAAGAGATTCTCTTAACTTCGCTTTTTCGAACTTTCTTTTCTTTTTCTTTTTTTTTTTTTTCGTTTTGTGAATCTTCGCTTTTTACACTTTGCTTTTAATTTTCTTGTGCGTGATCGGAGAATTGCTTGAGATTGGCTTGACGAGAGCTTTTTACAAATATACATATAAAATTTTCATTTCTTTAGAAAATAATAATAATATAATTTCATTTATCGGTTAATCCATGAAAAATTGAATCTGACTATTTATTTGAACTATTCATAGCCCGATAAAATTTAATAAATACATCCCCTTACAGAAACCCCATAAATTTTATCTACCACCTCTCAACATCGAGGGAGTAGTACAACCATCATTAGCTCGTTATCACAAACACGCGTACACACACACACACACACATAACTATATTATTCATGAGGTTCAGAAGATTCTCATACTACTAGTAGCAGCCTCATCTCACTTTACCAATCTCAAGCACATATCTCAAGTTCTTTAAGCACTTATATGCACTTCTTGTGCTAAATATTGCCGCGATAAGAAAAGCCCCTGCTCGCGATTTCACTTTGTAATCGCCTACTCCTATACGGAAGCCGAGAAGTGGTACAACCTGTGGATTGCTTTGATTGCTTTTTTACGCGTCGCACGCTTTTTTTTCATCCCTTCCCTCCGCGACGAAACAATAGAGTAAAAAAAAAGAGAGAGCGAAAGAAAAAAAATAGAGGTGCAGATAAAGAATGAAAAAAAAGAGAGAGAAAAAAACGAGGTCGTATCTACTGCGGCTTTTTTTACGAACCCGACGACAACCAATTGTCATTGGCTGGAAAGGGGGAAGAAGAGAAGAAAGGGAGTTTGCTATAGCGTGAAGTGCCATCATACCAGACAGTTCAAGAGAGAGAGAGAGAAAGAAAGAGAGAGAGAGAAAGAGAGAGAAAGAAAGAGAATATGAAGGGTGACAGGCTGAGTGTTGGCTTGCCATTGTTTGGACGCGCGTTTATAAGCGTGCTATTGCGTGTGAGCACAGTATAAGAGATTAGAACGACAACGACGCGACATACAACATAAGCGATTTTCTTATATAGCGTGAGTATATACATGTGCGACACGTAAGTGGATGGTGATATTTTTTAATAGGTGGTTTTTCGTCGGATAAATGTGAAATTTTTTTTTTTTTTTTTTTTGTTGATCAAATGTGCAAGTTGGATTTTTTAAGGTAAAGAAAAAATTAAAAAGTAAAGATATATAAAAATGAAGTAAAGGTGGTTTCGCGAGCCAACACTCAAGCATGTTATTTCAACGAAAAGATAATTGTAATTTGTGTGAGGGATTTTTTTTTTTTTGTTCTGTATTTGTAACACCAAAAAAAGAAAACACATAGAAAAACAAAGTGGCGAGTACGTCAGTCCCTTACCTTCAAAAGTAAATGTTCTCCTCAAGGCTCAATGACAGGAAAGGAGCTGATTGTGAATCCCAGAATAAATCAGAGTAGATTATTTTTCATCATACTGGTGCTTATTCGTTTCTTAAAATTTTTTCTTTCTTTTTTTTTTTACATCAATACAAGATAATTATGTAAGAATTGTAAATAGTTTTGACATCTTATCTGTTTTTGCAGATAAGCTTATCTTGAATTCACAAAACATTACCTAATTTGCTTGATTTTTTTTTTATCATTATCCCTTTGTGACTCTTTAGATAATGTAACTCTATCGTTTTTGTAACTATCACAAAGAAATTTGAATATTAAATGTTTATTTTATTTTAACTTGATATCGGCAAAACATATTGTTCCGTTGCAAATGTAGCAAAAATATTTCAAACGCAAATGTCAAACGTAGTACAAACACTAATTAAGTTTATGTTACTAAATTGACTCATTTAAATATAAACTAAATTGTTGAAATATATTAATTAAAATTTAATAAAGTGTTTATATTTGACTTTGATATAATTAGGTCACAAAGCTCTAATTATATATACATGGATTGGGCTTAAGGGAGACAATCAAAACTAGTGTGTTATTACTTTGATTAGAGAGTCACAAAGGGTTTTAATTACTGAAAGTGTGTAAATTATTGAAATTTTCTACGTGTATGAATTTAATTTAAAACTAAACAAAAAAGAAAATAATAATAATAAACGAAGGATAATAGGCTTTTTAGGATTTATAAGTAATTGTTAAGGACAGAAGGATATATAGGTTTAAGAACCTCGTTTGGTATGACAGCACATCATTGCATAAGAATTAAGAGCTGAGCGTGGCGAAGTACAAAGTCAAATACGAGATGTCAACTTTACTTTATTAGTTTATAAAAACGATTTCGTAATTATTACTTTTTCCATTCGTCACGATAGAGAAAAATGATTATTTTTCCAAATTCTTATATGAATTTTATCACGTCGATTTATGTAAGGCAGAATTGAACGAATTTATAATAGTTTACTGCACTATTAAGAAATCGATTAATTGTTATCGCTTTTTATTATAACAGCGATTTTATAATTTAACCAAAGATAACTTATGAATCATTATTATTATTATTATGATAAGTTAATAAATAGTGGTATTTCTATTAATTATGATAAGGCCATTTACAAAACAGAGAAAGTATAAGCTAAAACAGGTTTATTCAGGAGAATTATAAAATCTGCTAAGTAGAAAAATCGTAACTTGATAAGACACAAAAATTTCTTTCTACAAACTAAATAAATACAGAACTTTATATAATAAATTGACAAAATAACTATAAATAATATCTGTTAATCGCTGTCTTAACTTTTACTTTGAAAAAATTTGAATAACTTCGAATTTCAAGTCTCAAAAAGTAAAATAAAAACCTTATTTTAGTACTTTCTCTGTATGAACATGAAACAATGTTAAAAAAAAATTGACTAAAAGAGATAAATAAAGAAACAAATTGAACATGCAAAATAATCTCACCTGTGAGGCTTTTGCTGTACATGGCCGACATATCCTCGAATTTGGGCTTCTTGATCGAATGTCCGGCAATCGGACAGCCCGAGAGCGAGCGATGCGTAGAAAATGAGCCGTTGATGTGGCCAATACCATCGCAGCCAGGCGTTGGACAGTTCACGCCCTCGAATTTCATGGCCGTGGCTGCTGCAACCACGGCTTTATGCTGTTCTACCGTACCACCCGATTCGAGAACCCTCATCTTGTTACGATTTGCGATTGGACAGCCCGATGCACTGTAATAATCGATGCAATTTTTTTTTCATCTGCTCTGCTGTTTTTATCTTAGCTGGTTGTTTTTGGAAAGACTAGACATTTTTTTCTTTTGACTGATACTCGTAGCTTTTGTTTTGGCTTATGAAGCTGACAAAGCTTGGTTTTTATTGTTGCTAGTAGGATTCAATTTTATTTTTTTTTTCAATCATATTGGATAAAAGCCAATTAAATATTTTAACTTTTTTTGATCTTGTTATTTATAGTAGCCAAAACAATATAACAATAATAATATTATGTTTTAATAAAGAGGAACACAAAAAAGAACAGTTATTTTGAATTGGGTTCACTATTTGTTTCTAATTATTTTTTTCAATAAAAAATGTTATTTGTTGTGATAAAATTTGCTTTTACTTTTTTTTTAATTTTAAATTATTTTTATACATAAATCAAAATAAATTTATGATTTGTTACGCTTGGTTATATTATTTTAATAAAAAATATTATTTAAGTCAAGGAGATGTCATTATTGTTTACAGTTACATTTTTAAATACAAATTCTTATGTCTAATATTACTTAATATGTTAAAAATAAAAGCAAAAATAATAATAATAATAATAATAATATACAATAAACAAGGATAAAAACAAAATAAAATAAAAAGTTTTAAAACAAAAATAATCTTTATTCTTGATAATAACATTCATACATAAATAATAAAATAACAATTTGATACAACATCAACAAACAAAAAAACGTGTAATTTATAAATAAATAAATAATATTGCAATAAAAACAGTTGAAAATAAAAGAAATTAAGCAAAACATAGTTAAGCAAAAACGTGTTTGACGTAGTTTTTTTTTTACCTTCGATGCGATAGGAATTTGCCGGTTGCGTGGCCGGATCCATCGCATCCCGGAATCGGACATCTGTCATAATGATATCCAGTAGTAGCAGCAGCAGCAGCAGGAGTGCAAACACGTCGTCGCAGCCACACGTTTCCACGTAAATATTCGAAGAACATTCGAGAAAGGAGAAAGAGTAAGTTAGAGAGAGAGAGAGAGAGAAACGAGCGGAAACCGCTTGATATTAGTCAGCGTCTTCGCTTTAAACTTCGGCCTTGAGAGTCTGAGGGCTAAGGTTTGTGTATGTACGTATGTATATACATGAGCAACCCCTTTTGCAACGCAAGCCTGTAACCGAGAAAATGGGGTAGGGAAGGGCGATAGCAACCGCCCCTATAAACGCGAGCATGTAGAAGATACGCGTGCACCTCTTGAGCTTGAGCGATCGAGTGCGCTCAAGCTTGTAATGGTCGTAGCAAAAGCGCAACAAACGATGCTAAAGCTTATTTTTTTATATCAATATGGATTGTAACAGAAAAAGTACGTGTGTACAAAAGTGCTTCAATGGAATAGAAAAATTAAGATGTCAAGGAATATTTTACCGTTTAACTTATAAACAAAACACTTTTGATAGTTTAATTAAAATTTTTTTTTTAACGTGTAAGGTTTATTTTTACGATAAAAATAAGCTGTATTGGCGAAATTCCGTATCCTTACTGTCTCTATAGTTGAAATTTTTACAAATATTTTTAAAAATAAAAGAGCATTACAAACTTTGAAACACGAAAAAAAAAGTAGTAACAGACACGTTTACTCAGACGCGAATTTCTAACAGCTCAATCAAAAGCTTTGACTACCAACGTTCCCAAACAAAACAAAACAATTTAATATCAAAGCGATCCTCGATATAACGATATAAACCAAAAGTTTTGACCACACCCGAGAAGTCCAAAGATTGCTCCAGGCATTGCTATCTTCCTATTTACTCTACGTATATACACATAACAAATCATAGCATTGTAAAATTCTGGCTCAGCCTTAGCTCGGTCAC
This sequence comes from Leptomastidea abnormis, assembly GCA_030522805.1. Taxonomy (NCBI): domain Eukaryota; kingdom Metazoa; phylum Arthropoda; class Insecta; order Hymenoptera; family Encyrtidae; genus Leptomastidea; species Leptomastidea abnormis. The sequence continues at coordinate 11,748 of JAPYZE010004314.1, forward strand.
ATAACGCTTTCTATCCTAAAAACTTTATAACCCGCTCGTAAGAGCAAGCGGTGGCGCCGCGGATGATAAATTTTATCGAGTTGTACGTACGTACGAGCGCTCTTATGGCCGTAAAATCGGCGACTGACCTGAGGGGTTCGGAGTCCTGACCATCGCGAGGCTTGCTCTTTGGCTTGTTGGCCCGTGGGCAACCGGATAGACTTCTGTGGGACGAGTAGTTGCCCGTAACGTGACCCGAACCATCGCAGCCTGGCGTTGGACACTTCAGCTCCTGTGAATGGGCCTGGATT
>JAPYZE010004315.1:0-10916 GCA_030522805.1 Leptomastidea abnormis
CTTTAAAACCTTTTTTGTCCGGAATAAAAATATTAAATATTAAAAAAGTTACAGAGGAAAGAAAAAAACTTTTAATCATGCCCCGGTCTCCCCTATATTGTAGAGTTTTGTTTAGGCTGCATATCGCTTTAGAATGATATTATGCCATGTAATATCTATCTCGATATTATCTTGCTTTGGATGCAAATGAGAGATAGGCTGTTTGGGAATGTTATAGCTCTGTCTAATTTAGTATAGGCCAGCTGTGCTTATTATATACGTTATTCGTAAGTAGATAACAGCTTTATTTGGTATTTTTATTTTAATGTTAAATTAGATCTTATGAGTTTTTCGTGTTTTGAAAAAAAAATTTATTTTGCGATCTTAGATTCTAACTTTGATAAGCCATAAAACAAAAAAATTATATTTTTTTGAAAATTCAAATATTGAAATATTTTCGAATCTGCCAAAATAATATTCAAATGCAAAAAAATTACATAAAAAAAGAAAAAATGCCTTCAGATCAATTCAAAGCGTAAAAGAGAAAAACGCAGCATAGCTGAGATACGAAAGTACCAGGGGGGGAAAAACAAGGGTAGATATAGGGAGCAAGAGGTCGGAAACTGCAAAAGCGGCGCATCTCTTGCTCTATACACGATTCAAGCATTCCTTTTCCTCCCTCTCATCCTCCTCCTTCTCCTCTTACCACTTTTCTTCCATAGAAGCAGTAGCAGCAGTAGCAGCTGCTTTAATCGCGTCGTGCACTCTCGAGTTGGCATTGTTTGGCGCGCGCGACTGCGCATCACATGCACACATACATTCTCCTCCCAGACCCTGTTGTAAAGAAAGAGAGCATTTAACAAAAAAAAAAAAAAAAATGAAAAAAAAGTCGCGCCTCGCGAGGACTATTCAACTAGGTCGGTGTATATGCAGGCGCGCTTGACATACTTTTTCGGCCTCAAGATATTATCTCTTTTCCTAACTTTTCTCCCCCTTCTTTTTTTTTTCTTCCTCTCTTTAATTTCGCTTGTGATGTTGCTCTGATTTCCAAGCGGTTATCATACAGTCTAGATTATACGTTGAATCGTGATTTTTTTCGTGTGCATGATATTTATTTGTAAGTAATCATATTACACGTAAATAATTTTTTATTTAAAAATTTATCAATCTTTTTAACGATTACATATTTAATATTCAACATGTAAATTATACTTTTTTCGTCGAGTATTTTTCCGGCGCTTTGCTACTTTGTAATATATAAAATAAAATCAATAATCACCGGATCTAATGTCTGCGATAGGCGAAATATTTGTCCCGGAGGCTATTACCTAGAGCGTCCTCGTTTTTTTTTATACGACCAACCACGAGCTTTCTTCTAACAATTTTCATTCTTTTTTTTTTATTTTCTCTTTTTTACAGATATCTACTATACGTATTTTCACATTCTTTTGGCGCATTGTTTCCCTTGTTTGTACTAAAGATAAAAGAAAAAAAAGAGATAAAGTAAAGGGAACAAGAGGAAAGAAGTACCCATTTGTACGAATGACTTTTTCAAAATATACATTTGCTGGTCGATGCATTGGAAATCAATTTTTTGTCTATACCCATTTCGGATCCAAGCAAGTTGAGCTTTTTATTCAAAAATGCAGAAAAATATTTTCTGTATAATTAAAAAAAAAATTTTTTTAGACCATTAAAAAAAAGAATTTTTTAAAATCTAAATTTTTGTATATGTACATTTCTAAAAAAAATTCTTCGCACATAATTTTTATTTACCCAAACAAAAAATACATGTAAGCTTACTTAGTCAACAACTGTACAGCAAAAAAAAAGCCAAAAAAATCACAAGGTCCCTCTAAATTCTCAAAAAAAAAGAGAGGCAAGGGCTGCTAGAGCTATTACCTCCCAGAGTCCAAAATTAGATTAAGCCCTAGCGGCCGCCCCAGCAGCAGTAGCAGCTAGCAGGAAAACTGGAAAGCCGAGCTTGAAGTAGCAATCTTTTACCAAGGCTGCGCCAGAGAGTGTGTACGCCCTCCCCGTGTTCGTACGCGGTGTTAATTGTCATAGCGAAGGGAAGAGGAGGAAATGGACAATAGAGCTACTAGTTGTAGTCTAGCTATATATACATAAAGATACATAGATACGCAGGAGCCACATAACGCATATATATCCAGGAGCATGCCACGCGCATGTCGTACACCGATTACACGTATGGACCACGAGTTACGTATACATACATACATACGTACATCGGACTACGCTCTAGTACTGTACCTACATCTACTCTCGTTTCCGAGACTACAGCAGCAACAGCCAGACGCGTAGCCGTGTACACTCGCGCGCAACATATGTGCGTGTATATATATATATATACCAGTGCTGCCCAGACGTACGAAGGGAGAGAGGAGCGGGGAGAGAGAGAGGCCTTGTAATTCACGAATATACGAGTAGTAGCGGCGAGTGTGCGTATATGCGCCCGCCTCTTTCCGTCGTTTGCAGCCGCAGATGATAATTGGTCTCGGATTTCGCGAGCCCCACCTCCACTCGGTTCAAATAATAAATACCCTCTCTCTCTCTCTCTCTCTCTCTCCCTTTTTATCTTTTTTCTTTCTTTTAGAAGAGATATTATAGCATCGGTCAAGCCTTAATAATAAGAATTTCGTTATATATACATACCGAACGAGTAATGGAGGAGAAAGGAGGTAGAGAGATATGCGCAGGAGGGTGGATGTGCCAACGCCAAGATAGCGGATTATTAGAGGCCCTATCTACCCCGCACTCGCTCACTCCTTCACTCGCGTGAGTTCAAGAGCGGCTGATATATATCGGTGGCGCGTGACGACTAGGGGTGGTAAACGCTGTTCTTTATTGCCGCGACTCGCCAACCTTCCTTTCCTCTCCTCTCCCTTCCTTTCTTTCTTCTGCTGCTGCTCTCCTTTTTTTCTCGTTGACAAATGTGAGAGTCGCGCGATAGAACGAGAGCTATGGCTTATAAATAATATACCTCTATACATGTTGTAGGTATAAGCGTTTTTCGGCGTGCAAACACGTATATATACCTATCATACACCAGACGTCCACCTCTTCTCTCTACGATCGTAAAGACATCCTTGAGATTAAATTCTTTTTATTATATGGCTTTTTTCCGAAATGTATAAGACCAGCAGCGGCTAAGCGAGCTTATGTAATATTATATGTGTACGTACATATATATTGCTTGGGCTTTCCTTGCTTGTCCAACACAAAAGCAATGTACAAAAAAGGGGGGGGCATGAGGGTGTAGGTTATAGAGAGGAGCAGAGGGGCATTTTATGAGCGATGAACCGGGTCCGAGGAAAATTTATCATGACTGTATATTGATAGGACGTCATTTAGTGGATAGTAGGTATAAAGGGGGATGATATGTTTATCCACGTTCTATTTCCTCTCGTTTCTTGTCAAAATAAAGTAATTTTAGTAAATTTATGAATATTTGGTTATTAGAAGCGAAAAAGAGAAAGACGTTAAAATAATCTTTTTCTTTTTAACGCGGTACCTATATATTTATATATGTCGTCTTTTTTATATATCCTTGCTTAATAATATCAATTTAATACAGTGATCGTTAATGGCGTAACTTAAAACTAAGCTTATAATAATATAATAATATCATGAAATAATAACATAAGAAATAAGCTGCATAAATAAAAAAGAAGGCCTGTAATAGGATAAGATAACAATAGTTGGATTATTGCGTCCTCGTCCAGCCGTACAAACATTTTTCTAATCAAGGAACCGAAGGAAGGAAGGAAGGAAGTTCCGAGTGGCCGATCTTCATTAAAATTTCATCCCACTCAATTACACCCAATATCTCCTCCTCCTCTTCTTTTCTTTTTCTTTCTCAAAATCCTTATATCCCACTCGACTTGACCCGTCGTTTCACATTTCATTGCTCGCCCTCACAAACCTCTTTACCTCCTTACATGAAAAAAAAAAAACATACACTGATATGACGGTAAACTTAATAATTCTCGTAATGAAGCGGAAAATGTGTTTGATAACAAAACGAGATATTCTTTGGTCCACTCGGTGTACTACTTGTCGAGCATCATTTTTTATATACACAGCTCTACACACATACCTTAATAAAGTCTCCTTCGAACATATCGAATGTCGAAGGCAATGAAGTTAGTTAGTGGGAGAAGAAAGATGATAAAAAAGAAAAAAAGGAAAGAAAAAGGATAGTCCTTTAGTCTATTCGTCCGAAATATCAGTCTCGCCTCCCCATATAAGGTAGTATAGGTATATCTGCAAAAGTCGGAGACTCTCGTTGACGAGAAAAACAATAAAATCGACCTGAGCTTGCAGGGTTGGGTTATATGGGAGGGCGTATCAACAAGCCGAGACCGATAAAATTGTCGATTTTGCCCTATACCCTCTTAAGCCACGGCCGAAGAGTTTTTTCTTATTTTCCCAATCCCAACGACGACGACAAGTCGACGATCCGAATTTTTCCGAAAGCTCACATTTTCTTTTTTTCTTCCTTACATTTTTTTTTTATATGAAGCATATATCAAGCATCTCCGTAATAAAACCAAAATCCTGCGATATCTACATTCGTCATCGAAATTTCTAAATTTAAATTTATTTGTGTGTATTAAAGAAAGTCAATAAATTTATTATGTTAAGAGCAACTTTTTTTTCATCCTTATTTTTTCATACGTAAATATCATAATTTTCCAAGCTTTACTTACATATAACCACAAACCCATATCTACCTAAAAATTTATCATCATAATCTCAAGACTCCATCCAATCCTACCGATTTTCCCACAAACCATCAGCCTCATAAATCAAGAAAAAAATATTCATTTGAACGAGAAAACGCTGTATTCCTCTCTCTTCTCATAGTGCAGGTATAACATGCCTAGACGTAATATGAACCCATACGTTCTAGCCGGAAAAGACGGGAATAGAGGTTGGTGCATATATTCAAGCGTGAACTGTGACATCAGTGTCGGAATAATATAAGAAAGATATAGGTATATAAGTAAGATCCGAGAGCAGCCGAGACTACTTTCTTCGCACTGGGTAGTCGAGCTCATGTCTGTCTGAAGAGCTGAGAAAGAGAGTAAAGTCGATTCGGCCAACGGAATCATCTCTCCTTACCCTCTCCTCCATTCCAGCAGAAGCACGCGCAGGGACATCCACCTACGCTGGGGAAAGAAGCTGCCGGATGATCTTCGCGCATGATGATCATCCGGTCGTAGCAGCGCGTCCTCTCCTTCATCCTGCCGCTCTCCTGCAAGAGAATTACGGCGACGCCGGCGTTGTAATTGGGTTACTACGTACTTATATATACCTGTATATGTCAGGAGTCCAGTGCCTCAGGCGTTCCTAACGTCCAATTTGTCGTGGCACATGCCACATATACATCCTACATAAAGTCTAGCATTTCACGTCAACATGTAGAAATTCCATTTCTATTTCTATTTCAATGTACCTTTATCGTCTTATATACATGATAAAGAGCTTTTCATGGAAGCTCTGCTCTACGCGAAAGCTCACTCTCCACAAATAATACGGGATAAAAGCTGAAAAGAGGGGAAGGGTATGGTGGTGATGGTGCAATTGGTAAGCTATACTGTTACTGTACGTAGAACAACCTTGCGAGCTGGTAATAGAAAGACCCCAAGCAAACAAACAAAAATATCAGAGAATCTAGAGAAGAAGAAGAAGAAGAAGAGAAAGAGGGAGTGGGATAGATGAAATGGCAAAGTAATACGCGAGTGTTTACCCATAGGTATATAGATACAGTACACAGGGTGTATTACGTGGGATACGAGCAGCTAAACAGGATTGTTTGGTATAGAATAATAGGAGAAAAAGAAGAAGAAGCAATTTTCAAGGGGCCCGGTAAACGCAAGAGAAAGAGAGCAGCAGTGCACTCCTGCTGCTACAAGCTGTTAAGGCTGCGCCTGGGACTTTTTTAACTATAGATACTACTTCTCTATTTTTTCTATATCGTATGTTTTGCACGCCAACTCGATCACCCCCTCCTACCCTATCCTCTCTCCAAAGTCCACTTTCTCCTGGCACTTATACGTTCTTACAAGTATACCCTCTCTCCTGTTTTACTTCTGTTTTAGAAGGTCTTTTTCTTGGCTATTGCAAAGCTCTCTTACTGCTGCTGCTGCTATTGCCAAGGTAAATTATCGTTGTTTTTCCGGAAGCTGACTTTTTTCTCCCTTAACTTTTTTTCGCGCAGGTGTAGTTATGTGTGTGTACCTTAAGTGTGTGTTTTCACTTGCTCATGAGACTCACGACATTCGAAGGCTGCTATTTATTGTTTTACGCTACTATATGTATTTTATATTACTGTGATAGTGTAAAAATTTAATTTATCTTCAATTATAACAATCTAATAATTCATGTTTAATTATAAATTATATTTATAAAAAAGCGTGACTGATCGGATATTTTAGAAAAGAAAAACATTTATAAGAAAAATAAAGATTAGCAGTTGAATTTTTTATCCAGCTATAATAAAAGCAAGGAATTGCACCACAATTTAAAAAAGAAAAAGAAAAAAAATATAAAAAAAATTGAGATTGATCGTAGAATAAAAATGTACAGGATAACGTAATCGATACTAACGCGATGCGATAATGTTAGAGCGGGAAGAAAAAAAAGGCAGTAACCATCAATTCTACTTTCACTTGACACCTGAAACTCATCGGCTAAAAGGAGTTTATAAGGGAAAAAAAGGAAGAAGAGTATAACGCTGATCGTTTGATATATTCACGATTCACCATGAGAATGCAATCTATATGATTGAACATTAAGTGTCCAAGCTGGTCATAAAGTTATAGAGGCAACACGTTGAATATGTCAAAAGACGTAATAAAACACACTCGCCAATGTAACTAACCCGCATTAAAATTCATAGTTTATATTGAAAAATTTTTCAATCAATTTTCTCGAACACCAAAGATATATAAATTTTCATATACACGCGTAAAAACATCAAGAAATAAAAGAAGACAAAAAAAAGCAAATTACCTGCTCCCTAGCAATTTTAATAGAAAATAATTGCTTTCTCTCCATCTCTCTTACTCTAAAAACAACTCCTTAATCAAAAATACAAGATCAACCAGTCGATAGTAGCCGCCAATGAACTCGATGTAAATATCCCTCCTCATCTGCCAAGAATGAGAAGAAAAAGGTCTTTGCTCTTGCTATCCCCCCCCCCCCCCCCCCATCCTCCTTCTCCTTCATATTCCTTTCAGCTCGAACGTCGCTCTCGATAAAAACCAGCAATAACAGGCTAATGAAAGGCTGAAAAAGAAAAGCCGCCTCCAAATGCTGCATCCCCATCAGAACCACGATGTCAAATCTCGATCTCATCTATACACCACCACAGCAGCAGCCACTATATACAGTCCACTCGCGAATATTAGCATGAAAAAGATGAGGCGATGGCGCTCGGTTGGAGCGGGTAGAAAATAATAAAGAGAAAAGCCGTCTATGATAGGAAAAGAAGGAGGAGGTAAATTGAAAAAAAAACTCCCGCCTCATCTTTCGCGATCGAGTAGCTGTACACAAGCGATTCTCCTTTCTTCCTGCAATACCTATACATCTTGCTTTTCTTTTCTTATGTATATACTTTCCGCTCTTCCGTAATATCGGCACGCCAGCTTGAATATGAAAAGGAGTAAGAAAGAGGATAAAAGATGCATCCGATGAAAGCTCAGGAAAATCTCGACGCTAATTGACTTTGCTCTCCTTGCTAATAACCGTCCACGCGGCTCTCGTTCAAATCGCTTCGATTTACGTCTAATAAATTAAGAAAAAAGAGATAATTTTTTTTTCCCGATATTACTAGAATTCCAAATTTATTTGCGTTAGCTCCTTTGCACTGTGGAGCACTGAAGAACAGTCTGTTCATTTTTAACCTCTACTATAATAATTTAATTCAACAATCGCCAAGAAATAAGAGATTGATGTGCTTCTCGAGTAACAAGCAAAGAAAAGCACTACAGCTTCAGTACTTATACATCATTCAAGTTGCAGCTTCGGAAAAGCAAAGAGTAAGAAACTTGCCGAAATAATTGTTCCATCGAGAAAAATCGCGTGAACGAGCTGAAGAGGTCCTCCACTCAAAATGACAGAAATGCCAAGTATTGAGACACTTTAGGCTTAAAGCTCTCGAGTCTAGAAAATGAGTGAAATTTTAACTTAAAATTTTCAAGGCTGTGTTTCCGTGTAAATGGTTGAGTAGTTAAATTATCCTACTTAAATAATATAACATTTATTGATAATTGTGTTGTACATAATTTATATATTTTTTAATTAATATAATTTATAAAAATTAGTATACTAAGTTACGATTTTACACAAAATAACACAACTCAATACTTTTGGCTCCAGGCAAGAAGATGCCAAAGATCTATCCAGGCAAGACAATACCATTTCAGATATCAGGCAAGACAGTGCCATTTCAGAATCTAGACAAGATAGTGCCATTCCAAAATTCCAGGCAAGACAGTGCCATGTCAAAATTCCAAGAAAGACTGCCATTTCAAGATTCCAGGCAAGACAGTGCCATTTCAAAATTCCATGCAAGATAGTGCCATTTCAGAATCCAGACACGATATTGCCATTTCAAGATTCCAGGCAATACAGTGCCATTTCAGAATCCAGGCAAGATAGTGTCATTTTAAGATTTCAGGCAAGACTGCAATTTCAAAATTTCAGACAAGATAGTGTCATGTCAAAATTCCAAGAAAGATAGTGTCATTTCAAAATTCTATGCAAGACAGTGCCATTTCAAGATTCCAGACAAGACAGTGCCATTTCAAAATTCCATGCAAGATAGTGCCATTTCAGAATCCAGACAAGATAGTGCCATTTCAAGATTCCAGGCAAGACAGTGCCATTTCAGAATCCAGGCAAGATAGTGTCATTTTAAGATTTCAGGCAAGACTGCAATTTCAAAATTTCAGATAAGATAGTGCCATGTCAAAATTTCAAGATAGACAGTGTCATTTCGAAATTCCAGGCAAGACAGTGCCATTTCAGAATCCGGGCAAAATGTTATTTTAGAATCCGGGCAAGATAGTGCTATTTAAAAAAAAAATTCTACCTGAAATGGCACTGTCTTGCCTGGAAAAATCTGTGGCACCTTCTGTCCCGGAAAAATCTGTTACATTTTCTTACCCGGAGCCGATTATATGTTACATGCAAACTAACAAAATTCGCTGATATTAACTATCATTATTTGTTGCTGTTATACGAAAAAAACACGGCTCATTTCTACATTTTCAAGTTTGAATTAATTAAATATTTTAACAATTAAAATCTATTTTAGTTTTCGTAACCCTTTACCCTTTGTCACATGTTTTTTTTTTCATAAATCGTTTATAATACTGCTAGTCTTCTTCGTACGATATACATGCTTGTAGAATCTCGTCTTAAAACTTGGTTAATAAGCATTTGAAACTTGGTAGTAATCGAGACAAACAGTAACCCGTTGAAGGTCGGACGAAAAAGCTCTTAAACAAGAAACGTAGATTATTCGCAGGAAGAGGACGCTAATTTCTTCCTACGAGTAGTACAGTGGATCTGACAGTGTCTCGTTGAGTGCGTCGTCTGATAGACAGAGAGAGAGAGAGAGAGAGAGAGAGAGAGAGAGAGAGAGAGAGAGACGCGTTGGCAAGGGACCTGAGAGAATGCGAAAAATTAAGAAGTACGAAGAGAAGACAAGAGGAGAGAGATGCTTATAGTACTACGAGAGGGGAGACTTAATTGTCTCGCGGAAATGCTTGGACGGACGGATTTCCTTTAATAATGCTGAGAGATCTGAGACTAGACTGACTTCCCCTCCCCCCTCCTGCTTTTTTTTCTTCTTTCTTTTTTTTCCCAACTTTTTTTTTTCTTGCCTTATTTTGCGACGATGAAGTCTCGAGCGAGACAGTTTGTATTTTAGCATGAACTATACTGTTGTGCTGTGTAAGGTCTTGGTTAAGAGTCTGGGTTCTTCGATTGATAATAATAAAGAAAAATTGGTATTGTAAGAAAAAAGGTTTGATTGAATGGTACTTGTAATTTCCAAAGCTTATGTTAAAATTCATCATAAATTATTTATGGAAATAAAAAAATATGCTTCTCTTAAGCATTTCATGCTTATCATATAATCTAATTTATAAAACTAAAAATTACTTACTCGATCGATATAATTATCAAAAAAGTATATTTGAAACCAGTTCATTCGCTTTAAAATCTACATAACGATCTATACGATTGAAAGTTTCTCCTATTTCTCTTTCCCTCTCTCTCTTTTACCTCTTCCACCCCTTTCCTCCACTAACATCCATAATGAAACGTAAAAGTTGGGCGACGACGGCGCGCAGCCAACTTCACGCCAAACTGGAATTCTGCAACAGCAGCAGCAGCTTATTTTGTCTATAAAGCCTAACTACGTAAACTGTTTGCATGTCGAAATTAAGTTTACAAAGTGAAAATGATGCTGTTCCAGCACCCTCCTCACACCCCCCCAACCTGCAAACCTTTCTCACTCTCCCTATACATATAACAATTCGGTATATAATATATATATATATATATATATATATATATATATATATATAACGAAGTCAAAGCGCCTAATCTCATCGAAAGATTAACCGACACGAGCAAACTTTCACGCAGAACGCACTCTTAACCCCCCCCCCCTACCTCCTTCTACCTTTTACTTTGTTTGACAATTTAAAAAAAAAGCCATTACAAAATTATGCAGAGTCGTGTATATAAAGCTGCATGTTGCCTACCAAAAGAAAAAACTTTCAAACTATACGTATCTCTTCCTCTATATCCATGACAAAAAAAAAAAAGACGCCTGCTACTCGTCGCGCGGGCGACCTCTTTCTTTTTTTTTCTCTTTTTCCCCCCCGCTGTAC
>JAPYZE010004316.1:0-10915 GCA_030522805.1 Leptomastidea abnormis
AACTCGCTGGTATAGGATATTTCGTGTAAAAACTACTTTTAGGCTATTTTTCCACGACAAATTATATAAAGGCTTATCTTCGTACGATGCGTCGATATACTCACGCACCAACACAACTTCGACACCTGCAACTGAGAGAGAAGAGTTAGCGATCGGTCTTATACGCACACACACAGACACAAACCCTCCTGCTGTAACGGTATATATGCCCAGGATAAACGGGCTGGGGGAAAAGGAGTATATAGTAGGAGTGTATATACATAGTGAGGTAGAGAGAGAGGTAAAGAGAGCGCGGGGTTAAGGAGGAGAGTACTTGGCTACGGACAGTGGCGCCACGTGGTGTTTCTTGGCGACTGTATGGTACCAAGTCACTTATACACACTTACACAGATACAAACTATTATACATCTCTTTCTCTTTCTATCTTTCTCTTGTGGCTTTGCTTACTTGGCTTGGCTTGAGAGAGTTCCCTCATACCTTACGGGCTCTCCTAGGCGAGGTCGACCGCATACCTGTGAGCGAACGCTCGCCTGAAAGGAACCAACCAGTACGAGTAAGAGAAAGACAGATAGAGAGAATATACCCCTCTCTCTTATTCTTTCTTACTCTCTCTCGTTCGTCGTGTGTCCTCGAGGCGAGAGCGGTAGCTTGAGTACAGCAGCAGCAGCAGCACTCGCGCGTCGTGCTCGCACAGTCGTCGTCGTCGTCGTCGTCCCTGTCGTTGTAGTATTAGTCGTCGTCATCGCGAGACTCACCCGGTACCGTGAGCTCTCGCGAGTATTTTATATACAAGAGAGAGATCGGTTCTCTGTATTTTAAGAGGGAGTGAGAGAGGATGAGAGTTCGCTGAACCGCGATTTCTTATTTAACGCGACCTGGACTGTTTGTGATGTTTCATACCTGCTGATTCTGATGTTAATGTTGTTTATTCTAATACTTGTTTGATTATTGTTTTAAATATCGCGAGTATAAGTGTTTTTAGTGAAGATAAAGAAGCAAAGCCGGTGACAACTTCCTTACCGATCTTGTGTACCCAGCTAGACCGATACTCTATTGTTGAAGAAGTTTTGTGAAACATAAGAAACAGAGTTTTTTTTTCTACAAGTTGTGTATGTACCTTTAAGTTTGAAGGAGGCTAAAAAAACTGAAGGGCCTGAACCCATAAGAAGCCTAACAGGTGAGTAAAAAAAAAAAAAAAAAATCGTCTACCCCAACCTGCGCGTGTAGTAGATTCTCTGGTGGCTGTAGCAACAGGCGTGTCTTCTTCTTCTTCCTCTTCTCCCAGAAGTCTTAGCTCCTCCACAACGGGAGAGATAGCAGCAAGGTCCGGTTCTTGAAAAGACATATATACCTGTACAGCCGGTTTCCAATATGAAGAAGAGAGAAAGAGAATAACCGGAGCCAAGAACTTTGCTTGTAGTCTACTACAAGTGTGTATGTGTATATGTATATACATATATCTCAGGACGGGTCTCTCTCTTTACGTATGTGTGCTCGTGCGTAGCGAGACGATGAGGGGACGAGTCTCTATCTCTCTCTCTAGGTTCTGTGCCGGGAATATAGTGTATATAAAGTATAGTCACCGAATAGATACGCATGGCTACTTGTGGTTAATAATGCGTAAGGGAAAGGACCGATATTATGTTCAGGTTGATGTGACCTTTTGGTGGACTTTTTTATTGATGATGATGATGTTTGAATGATGAGACTATAGAAGATTTTTTTATGTGCGAGGTCTATAATGGGGAATAGAGAGATCATTTGGAAAGGGTTTGATATTGGTTTTAGCAATGGGATAGAATTTTGTAATTTTTTGATGGAGAATAAAAAGTAAAATGTTTTTTTTTTTTAACTTCAGTGTGATATTAATTATACGGATGTTTCAATCGTTATTATAATCGTTAGGTTTTAAAACACAGCTGTGATTGAGAAATACTTGTGAATCGTGATAAAAGTTAAGCTTAAGGAATGGCAATTTGTAATTATAAGTTGGTGGAGATTTTTTTCTTTTCCTTTTTGTCAATCTTTTTCGACAAATCTTATAGCTAGATATAAATATTGCGTTATTTATTTTTATTAAGAGAGGGAGTTACGTATATAAGGTGTATTACAAGTACTAATTTATTCGGATAATTCATTCGGTGTAAATGTATCAAGGTTTTTTATTTTTCTTTAAATACTTTGGTTGGAGTTGGAGAACTTACGAAACAAGTTTATTGCTGAAGTTGAGTTCAATAACCAGAGTATATATATATATATATATATATATCCAGAGTAACGATTCGAAATAAAACGTCGTAATTACAGCTCGTTTCATAATTGATACAATTTCAATTTAATAAAGAGAAATTTTTACTATTTTTTTCTTTTATATTATATCGATTGTAAATAATTTCTAAAATTATACCAATTGAATTACAAAATAATTATCAATAATCCAATGTATCATTCTCGACAACCAAAAATCCCACGTAAATACGTAGTATATAATCCAAATCGAAGAAAAAAAAATAACGTCCTACCGGTTTTTCCGCTCAAATCCCAAAGTAAAAGTGGCATATTACTCAATTTCTCTTGAACAGCCGCTAGAACAGACAGCGTGGCTTTTGAACAATTGCAATTTAAAAAGATTATTCTCAACGCCATCGCAGCAGAACGATATCCGCAAACTGAGTATATAAAAATAAAATTAATTTAAATCCCAGAGTAAAAAGAAAATTCATCTTAGCTTTGGTATACCTAAACTTTCAGGCATATAGATATACCTCTATACAACATAATCTTACCATAAAATTCCATTCGCACCATTCGCAAAAATCTCCTATCAAAGTAGCATAACAGGCGCGTGCGTCGGCCTCACGTAGCACCCATAACGCAAATTCCCGAACGCATGCCAGTGTAAGGCGCGTATGTATATGTAAGCAACAACACGCAGCTGCAGCTGCTGTTGCTGCTGAGTAAAAGTAAATGGCCAGACCAACGTGCAATTTCCATATAGCTGCAGCAGCACTAACAGCTTATCGAGAGGCACATAAGAGAGAGGAATAGATCCTTGCGACTTTAAGAGACTCTCTTTCTCTCTCTCTCTTGTGAGTGCTAACTCGAAAATCAAAGCGTATAGATGCATCTTCCAAGAGACGCGAAGCCTTTCTCTATACACCTATAACGTCGCGTATGTATATAATAATAATATACCTATATAAAGTGTATATAGGGAAGGGAAAAAGAAGGCACGCGATGAGTCGACGTCGTCGTCTCTTATATATACATCGATGGCGAAATCATGCGCGACAGGCTTCTTTGTACTACGGGATAGGCGCGTTCTTTTGTTGCAGAAAAAGATACATGTTGCGCAACGGGAGTTATAGGTATATACTTATATACATACGACAGATTTCTCTCTGTGGCGATCGGTAACTAAAAAAAGTACATATGAGCAAAAAATACAAGCAGCAGCAAGCAAGCACCCTGGTGTGCGCAGTCGTACCTATATATTTTGCTCGGTTTTTCTTTGCAGGAGCGCTGCGATAAAAGTTCACGTTATTTCTGGGTATATACAGTATATGTATTGGATTCTTAATTTGCCGTAGATTTCGAATTCTTGATTGCGTCAGCTTTTTGAATTGTAGATCTTTTTTTTTGGGGTCACAATTATATTCGTGATCTTTATTGTGATTGCTAAGTTTGTTACAGTAAATTCACGATCGATGCGCGCTTAAGTTTAAAGAAAGAGCACAAGGGGAGTCAATGTAAAAGTGAATCGCTTGATTTAATATAATGATTATGAGATATGATTAAAAAGTCGTTATTAAGACCAAATATTGAAGTTTATCCATTTAACGGTTCACGCCATATCAATCAATTGTACAGGGCATAAGAAAGAATGGGAGGTTGGAGGAAGCAAAGGGCCAGATATAAGATTCGTATCATCTCATAAGCAATTATCGGAACTTAACGGAGCGCAGAGTCTGGTTATAATAACCGCCGAAAAGTCAAAGCGTCATCTCAAACTGCACACGATCGATCAAAGCTGTGTCTGTGTGTGAGCGCGCAAAAGCGCAAAATTACAAGCACATAAAGAACCGGAAATTAAAGGGTAAAAGCGACGTGCAAGTTGTTTGGAGATCCAAGTCACATGCGTTGGGGAGTAAAAAAAAAACGAAACGTCAAGAGTATAGTAGGAGGTAGCGGAGAGAGACTGTGAGGTATATATGTATAAAGAGGTAGGCGGTAAAAGAGAAAAGAAACGAGTAAGAAGAAAGCTTGAATTTTGGTCGACGTCGTACCGATAATTCTCTCTCTTTTCCTTAGCGCCCGCGGGACTGACCGATTGGGTGAAAGTATGAGGAGGAAGAAGGGGGACAAGGGCAATGAGTTGGGGCCGAAAGCCTCGTCTGACATTGTCTGTCAAGTTGGGGCCAGTAAGAAACGAGAAAGATAGAAAGAAACTACCACCTCGTTCTCTCTCTCATTTGCAGTGCCTTAACGGAGTAGCAGACCGTTATCGCAATTCTTTCCCGCTAGGCACGCGCTCGCAAGTTGCCGATTTCTCGCTCGTAGTGGACTTTGACGCGCGTCACACACACGCGTGTGTGCTGCTTGCTTCGTTGAGAGAGTTTTCTAACGTACATATGAGAGAGTATTACAGAGGACCGGCTTTATTTATTTTTTTATCCTTACCTCCTCGCGAAAGCGATAAAAGTAGAGGAGAGAAATGAAGAGGAGGAGGAGGAGGGGAGTTATGATTCCGCTCGACTGGCGGCTAATCGCAACATCGTGCTTAGATTTTCACGGTACTTGGATATAAATAAGCTTTGTACTATCGGAATATGGTTAGTCATTTTTTTTTTCAGATATTCTGTACATATGAGTCTCTCTGTTTTATATAGTAAGCTTGGAAAATGACGATTGCGAGTAACTTGATATGGATAAAACTTTAATGGTCATACTTTCTTAGATATGTATAATGTGGATAGTTGTAACTTGAAAAAAAAGTAGGGGAGAGGTAAGAAAAGGTAGACCGTGTAAGTTAATAAAAAAAAAAAGGTAATAAATATTGTAACAAGGTCATTGATAGATTCTTGACATGCCACATATATATGGAACTATTTATAAAGCAAGTTAACTTGCATCATAATCGACTGTATATATACGTTCCGATACACTTATTTCATAAGTGATTCAGAGCAATTGTTACCTAATATAATGCTACTTTAGTAGCCCTAGATATATGTAATCATAGTATTAATATTATTAATTGTTAAAATAATCGATCAATTCAAATCACTTTAAATAACACAGTTTACAGAACATTATGAAATACCCTAGAATTAAAACAACAAACACAAAACATCACGTCAATCCAATACGATTTCAATACTTAACAGAAAAAAACAAAGATAAAAAGCAATACACCGCAACACCACTATACTACACAGCCTCTTATCTAAATCTCGCGCGTGTGTGCAATAAAACTCCCATAGCACTTCCACTTCTCTATGCACTTCCCCACACCTGTCTCATCGCGGAGAGTCTTTACAGATATCGCGAACAACGTGCAGCAGCAGTAGTCTTATAGCTACCGGCTTGCGAACAACCGTGACATGGTTTTCGGTTGGCCGAACCACTATACTGTACCGAGCTTTTTAGCGTTCATTACCACAAACATTTATATATATTCACCAACATAGTCTGCCAGGTAGCTAGCTAGCTAAGTTTTATCTCTAATGCGTTATCCGCTAACGAAAAACTTTGCAGGTGCGTTATATATGCTACACGAGAAACTTATCACTCCATACGTTTTTCGCGTCTTGTAACGTGTGTGTGTGTATCTTATGGCTAAAGAGAAAGAGTATCTAGTATATAAGGGAGATTCGGGTCGTCTTTATACATAGAGTGGTCGTCGTCACGGGCGCGGCGAGAGAGAAAGAGAAATAGAGAGTAGCTGGTTGTTCTTGGAATCTCAGTGAATTAGAATTCGATTAAAGCTACCGCCACTACTATACCTACGGCTGATCGTTTTTCCTTACAGCGCGCGATTTCTCAGCCTCTCTTTAACGGCTCTCTCTCTCTCTCTCTTTCTCTCTTTCTTTCTGCCTCGTTTACTTAAAGGTCGCTCGATAATATTTTAAAGTGTTTTATTCTGCGCGTTGCTGTTGGTGAGATTGTTGGAGGGAGAGCTAAGAGAGAGAAAGAGAAAAAAAGGAACGAGGAGAGAGAGAGAGAGAGAGAGAGAGAGAGAGAGAGAGAGAGAGAGAGAATTCCTGACCTACATTTTTTACTTTTCTCGAGCTCCTACAGTAATTTATATAACTGCATTCTCCTGCATTCGATAAAGTATTCTATTGACAATACGTGACTCTCTTCTGCAGTTCTTCTTGCGTGAACTGAACTAAAGAAAATTTTTATACTGATCTGATGTGCAAAAAAAAAAAAAAATAAATGTACTTAACCTTGAATTTTAATGAAAATATCAGATTAATTGTGATTTTTATTTAGAAAGTCAATAATAATAATCATTATAAAATTATTAAAATGTTAGATTGTGTAGAAATGTTGGTATAGGTGGTTTATAACAAATGTTAATGGAATTTGGGTGAGGCGATCAAAATTACTACTCTTGTAAAATCTGTTTACGGTAACAATGATGCATAAATTAAAATCGTTTTTACTATTCTCACCAGGCACTACTACTACTACTACTACATTACAGGTCCGCATTCCTCCATATTTAATGGGTTTTGAATTTGAATTAAAGTTTAAAATAGATATATCAAAAATGTTTACTGAATGAAATAATCATCATCCTTTTATTATTTTTCATATGGATCTTTAAATTTAACTTCAGAAAAATATCATTCATACTTTTATGAAGTATTTAAATTAACAAAAAATTATTTAATATCAAACTACTTCCTTTAAATATTATAATTTCTTTACATTGTGTATATGATAATATTAAGCTATAAAACTGAATATATTTAATAAAAATTAACATGGATTAACTTTACAGCAGTTTGTATTTAAATGATTTTGGTTTAAAAATCACGATGCATAAACCACATTTACCCTCTGCATTTATTCAGACTTGGGACTGACATATTTTGAATTAAATATATTATTCTTGATATTTAAACAATTAAATTTTTGTACGTAATAATATAATTCAAAATATGGTTGCATTAAAAATGTGGTTATTCACTTTAAATTATATAAATTAAATTGTTTTTAAATAATTGTAAAAACTTTAAATAACACAATACAACCAATAATTAAAAATGTCACTATATGTATACTTTAAGAAAACCACTACTAACCACAGATCATTAGCGTAAATACTATACATACCCACTGCCTACGAGTTTAACTAAAATAAAACAACCATAACTTTAACGAGAAAACAAATTACCAAGCCACCCTCAATTAATTATCAAAGCAAAACGAGCGATAATATAATTCAGAGCATATATACAGATCTTACAATATTCCAAGTCTTCTCTCAACCTCGCTTTTTCGCACACGCTATTAATTCGATAAAAATTTTAAAAGTATGGCCTCACTCGTTTTCTCTATTCTCGTCGCTCTCTCTCTCTCAGCAAGCATTGAAATTCCTGCTATGTAGTCGCGTATATATTCACTCGTCGCGCTCGCGTCTGTTATAAAAAGAAAAAAAAAAGGAAAGAGAGGAATGGAAAGAGTCGAGCGGGATCTCTCTCTCACTGGACACACGTATGTGGCCTTGAGAGGTTTGATTTTACTGAATGATAAGGTTTATTAGCGTAGCGTGCACGCCCGTATTTGATGTGTGGATAACAACATTCGGATCAGATGCACTGTATAAGATTCATGAATATTTTGCATTGCTTGCAAGCTTCGCGGTAACCGTATATACTTATATGTATGCCCACAGCTTGTTTGCGCAATTTTTTATTTTTAAATAAAAATAAAAAAATGTAATATCGGTACCGCCTTTTCACATAAAGTTTTATTTTTTTTTTTACTTTCAATTTACAATTACATGGTACGATCGTAGAACTAAGCTTCATAACTTTCGGTTGATACCTGAGAGCTTTCGAATTCCTATTGCTGTGCAATTGATGCTGCAATTGAAATGTAGCTCAGACACGACAAAAGCCAACAGCACATATCCACAAACATTATAGATACAAATCGCAAGATTTTCTAGTATACATATCAGGGAGAGAGTATACATTAGGAGCGAGCAATTCATCCAAACTCACGTCGTAAACGCGCACTCGCATTTATGTAGATACATATATAAAGCATAGTCGCATGCTTGAACGTCGTACATATACATATAAACATATACATGTATAAAAGCGGGCACTTGGGGGCACTTTTTGCGGTAACGAGCAGCGAGAGAGAGAGAGAGCCGGAAGTCGCGTGCGCGGGGCAATGATATGCAGGCCGGAATACAATCCGTTAGAATTATAAGTGACAATCGCTACCGCATATTGCCCGCTTTTATATACGTATGTATGTATGTATGTATGTATAAGCTTAGCTTTTGCATGCATGTATGTGATATATACTAGCGGAGCTTTACTGTGAATGGACTTGCGCTATTATACTGCTTGTCAAAATGATAAAAGTGTCGCGTTGAAACAGCTTTGATGTCTGTTATTTTATTCTGTTGGTTAATTACGTTCAATTAATTAGGATATTCGATATAAACATATAGGAGAGAAAAATTTAGAGAGCGTGGAGCTATAATTTATTCACGTATGAGAGAGCCACTAAATTTTTGCTTATAGAAATCTATGAAAGAGAAAGAGAGACCTCGTTTGACTAGCACATTAAGAATTTTCAATCGACCACTTTAAATATCCTGAGCTTCCACAGTCGTAAATTTTCACTCGAACATAATATCATAAACCCATATGTATTCCCCAGTGGCTATGCAAACACATGAAAGATATGTCCACGTACATAAACCAACACAGAATCGACTAAGTCATTAAGAAGCATTTGCCTTTTGTGTTTCAGCATCACGGAACAAAGTGGCGCACATATAAACAGCGACGCAGCAGCAGCAATAGCATCAGCAGCCTTTAGGCTTCTTTACTTCGTCAACTTAGAGAGAAAATGAGGGCGGATCTTCGTCGTGGTGCCATTTAACGGACTACTCGGTAGAAAAGATGCATACCGAGTGGCAAAAGGTGAGTGTCCGAATGTGTGTGTGTCTTTGTAAATATACAGCCGCGCCTCTCCTTATAAGTTTATATATGTATATATACGGATCTTTTCATGCCTGCGGGTATATATGATGAGATTGTGGCAAGTCTATGTTTAACTAGTAGTACGACTGCGAGAGAATTCTATACTTGTTCGACCTACTGACTGATTTTTTTTTTTTAAACATACGAGTGTGTTAATTTCAGTGTGAATGTATCACCTTGTTTGCGGTCTTTTTCATTTATGCTGATTCGTAGAAAAGATTTTAATTTTGGTCATCTTTTTTAGATACTTGAATTTAAAATCTGTAGAATTTTTTGTAATAGGCGTTTAATATTCGTTTGCTAATTTTATATACTTTCATTAACTATTACAAATAGAACAAAACAGAAAAAAGAAATTACGTGACAGAACAAATAAAGTATTACTTATAAAAGCTCATTCTGCAACCACAAATGACAATATCGCGAAAGTAAAAAGTGTAGTTGTTTATACCACCTGCATTGAAAGATAAGAAAAAAAGAAAAGAAAAAAAAGAACCGCCCACCGCGTGGGAATGAAAGTCCATACTAAAAATAAGGAACACCAAGAAACATTCAAGCTGTCCGATCATTCAAATAGCAACGACTATGACTGTGCTTGTATATATACTTTCACCAGACGCGAGTAACGCGGCTTGACCGTCGACGCGACAATCCAGCGCGCGTCAATTACTTGGGGCATCGTTATTATAGCCAACGGCATTGCAGCGTCCTCCTTGGCTTTATGTATATGTATATAATGTACCGGCTGGTTGTATGTAGATATACATACAGAAGAGCCACGTGCTCGTATACTGAACGATTTCCCGCGCTGGAATTTCAAAGTGGTTATGAAATTTTTTCCGGCACTACTTTGCTAAGAAGGTGGGAGATAAGAGTGTGTATACGTGTGTATGTAGGATGAGGCTAATGAGCATTTTTTGAATTACTGAGAAGAGAGGTTGGGTTTACTTTTACGCATTATTGATATGTGAGTATGATGGGTTTGAGAGTATTGTGGATTTAATTTGGATAAAAGATATGTTTTATTAAATTTTGCTAATATTATATTTAAATAAAAAATTGATGATCGAGGATTCAAATCGAAGATATTTTTTTGAATAATTCATTACGGTTTTAAGAGTGATTAAAAAAAAAATTTTTTAGATTTCCGTTATTTAAAAATGAATATTTCATTAAAGATATGTTTCTTAAATCGGCACGATTAACTGTATGGTCTATTTAACTAATTTTCTCCGAGTTGAGTTTATTCTGGAAACAAAAATTTTAACATATGTTCACATATCTACGTATTGATTTTTTGTATTACAAGTTTTCATGGATAATTTATATTAAAAATTTTTTAAATACTTGCTTAAAGATTTTAGTGATCATTAAAAATTAAATACTTTAATAGAGATTATAGAATTAGGATATAATCTTTATAATTATTTGGATAATGAGGGCATACAGTTTTAAAGTATTAACGAAATAAGTGTTATTAAGTGACTTGAATCTTTCATTAAACAATAATTGATATATAAATTTAATATTAAAATAATCTATATTATTGAGATACCTTATTTTTGAAGCCTGAAATGACTTACTAGGAGAAGTTGTGAGATTCGGGTGATGGATTTTCACCAAACTTGGTAGGGTGACTTCTTTTAACATATAATAAAAGAATCTCAAGTCCTAAG
>JAPYZE010004317.1:0-10914 GCA_030522805.1 Leptomastidea abnormis
TTCAGGTACAAAGCTAAAAAAGTTTCTAAAAAAGAACTGTTCAATCATGATGAAAGCTCAGAAGATGAAGGTGATGATGATGATGAAGAAGATGATAACGATGAAGAAGAAGAAGAAGAAGACGATGATGAAGATGTTGAAGAAAGCGACGGGCAAAATGTTCAAAGTGAATCTGAAAGCGAACAAGATAACGAGTCAAATCTTTCTGGAGAAGATGAAAAAGAAGTGAGTAATAGTAATGAAAGTATTAGTGAAGATGAATCCCTTCAAAATGAAAGTGTTAACAATGATGCATCAGATGATTATGATGAACTAGATGATAGTGTTGATTTAAGTAATCCTTTAAGAAGGGATCGTGGACCAAAAGAAGGTGGTATAAAAACTGTTTCAGATATTAACATTAGGGCAGAAATAGAAAAAGGAAATTGTGTTAGGAGTCAGTTACAGCTATGGGAAAATTTTTTGGAAATGAGAATTCAATTACAAAAGTGTTTAATAAATAGTAATAAAATGCCACAGTATGATGCACACAAAGTTTACAGCTCTGA
This sequence comes from Leptomastidea abnormis, assembly GCA_030522805.1. Taxonomy (NCBI): domain Eukaryota; kingdom Metazoa; phylum Arthropoda; class Insecta; order Hymenoptera; family Encyrtidae; genus Leptomastidea; species Leptomastidea abnormis. The sequence continues at coordinate 549 of JAPYZE010004317.1, forward strand.
TAAAGAATTTAAAAAAAATACTGATTCTACAAAAGCTAAACTAAGTGATTTGTTGATTAATTTATTAAATTTGCAAAATAAACTCCTAAATAAGTTTCCTGAAACAAAAGACATTTTGTCAGGTGTGAAAAAAGATGTTGATAAAAACAAAAATGGGTCAGCCGAACAATTAGATTCAATGGATGAAGAAATCCCTTCTGATTCTGAAGATGAAATAAATGGCAACGAGGAAAACATCTCAGATAACGAAGAGGAGAATAATTCAGATGAAAATGATGAAATGAATGAAAGTGAATCTGATAGCGAAGATTTGAAGGAACCATCTAAGAAAAAGAGAAAGCTGGAGGACTTTGAAAAAACCATAGCTAAGAATCATAAAGCTTATGCAGAATATAGAGATTCAGTCATACAAAAATGGAACGACAAAGTAAGAGTGTCATCAGGTGTTATAAAGAAGGGTCCAAATCAACCAGCTCTTAAACAAATCGAATTTGCTTTGATAAACAAAGATAAATTAATTAAAAAATCTCAATTAAAGCGCTCGGAATATGAAATTGTTGGAAAAAGTATGAGTACAGGCGAAGACAACGACGGACGACGTATCCAAGAATACGACACCGAAATCTACGATGACGACGATTTTTACCATCAACTTCTACGAGAACTCATAGAGCAAAAATCGGCAGACATAACTGATCCCATTCAGCTCAGCAAGCAATGGATTCAGCTGCAAAACTTGAGAAAGAAAATGAAACGGAAAATCGATACAAGAGCAACTAAAGGTCGTAGATTACGTTACGATGTTCATCAGAAGCTCGTCAACTTCATGGCGCCGATAACAGTGAATGACACGTGGACGGACTACGCAAAGAACGAACTTTATAACTCTCTATTCGGCAAAATTAAATCGGTTGGTCAAGAAACATCAGTGACGTAACGTATAGCAAATAGGGTCAATATTGTACCATAAATATTTGTTGTAATATATACTTTGTTATATAAATATCTCTTATGTTTTGATAAAGTACGTGTAAATATACTCGAGAGAAAAGAACGGTAAGAGAATAAACGATTTTTTTCACAATTGTCTTTTATATTATTTTAATATATTAACATTAAGTACTCACCTTTAAATCCTCTAATAAAAATCCAATGAGAAATTAATCAAATCATAAAAGTACGTAGAAAATTCAAACTTCATACATATTAACGCGAAGAACTTTCGTAACGATTAGTCTTGAATTAAATACCTATTGTGATATCAGGTGTATACAAAGTTATGCATTCACATGTAAAGTATAAAGATGCTGTAGATGAGAAAGACAAGCTTTAGGAGAGAAGAGAAGTGGAAACCGAAGCTCAACGTAATGACCCGAGGTCAGCCGGTTATTGGCAATGGTTTAAGTGGCAATGCCAGGTTGAGCGACAGCTTGATCGGCGGTAGGAGGAGTAGGATGTGTGGATTGATCGACTTTCCGCGTATTTTACACATTGTGGCCGCTCCCGCTATACGCATCTTCTCATTACCAGCACTTTAATGTGATATAACATATTAGGCCTTCGACGAACGATACTCGGTTGCCGATACAATATATATTGCATGCTCCCGATATTTTTCTCTCTTTGCTGTTTTAAATATTGTTTTATTGGGAAAGCCCCGAAAATAAAGATACCATTATTACTTATATACTCGCAATTGTTATTTAAATATTTGATTTTTTTCTCTTTAAATTTTAATCATACAATTAATTGGAAGATACAAGGTGCCTTTGCTCGGTGAGAGTTTTTCTTATTAATCGCGCTTGTCGATCTCATCTCAGTTACGTCAACCTGTCTTATTATGTAGAACATCAAAATACATGAAGTTTTACGCGAACTATAAGATTTGAATCGTAATTTTATTTTTAATGATTTTCTATGTTAATTGTTTACAAATCAATTTCATAATGTGTAAACTCTTTTCTTTATATTTTTAAAGAAGCATGATAAAAAAATCAAAACTGCAATTTTTATTTTTTTCTATGAAATATGCCTAACATAAAAAAAAATCTGTAATTATCTTTAAAAAACTGTGAACAATTATTTTTTGTATAATTTTTACTGACTATTTTTGGTGATTGATTTGATATCAGATATAAAGTGTTACAGCACTTATAACAATTGCATTAATCGGCTCAAAAAGTTGAATAATTAGTCATTTCTTTTTTTACAAGAAAATACACGATAATTCATAATCTTACAACTATTTAACTTGTTTGAAAAAGAAAAACGTCAATAATAATCGAATGTAGTCAGAGAACATATTTTGTAGAAATTCATCATAGACACTTTTTAAATATTCACTCCATCGTTCTACATTTGTTATCTTCGCGAAATAGATCTTGAGTGTGAAATGACCGAGTACCGCGAACAATATAACTAGTACCAGAAAACATACATGCACAAGATTATTACACTTGAATAATGTTACACGTCTATAAAGTTGTGATTTATATTGAAATAGCCACTAAGTGAATTTAATAAAAGAAAATTAAACTATACTCTTTACTTTAGTCATTACAGTCTTATCAACAAGCAAACAAAAAAAAAATAATTGATATTGAGAACTTTGATCTATTTATTTTTTATGCTAATTAGAAAAATGTTTAACTTACTCTTTTTATTTTCAATATAAAATATTTCATTTTTACAGACATGTTTACAATTTATGTACATATACCGCATATAATTAGACAAACAACAATTATTAATTTTAACATGATGCAAAATTTAAAATTAGAATAACGCGGTTTTCCTATATTTGAAAAGAAAACAAATCTCTTTATAATACGATATTATTGTAAACAACTCAACTTTGCAAGAATGTTCGTACTTAATATGTATGTGACAAGAAGCAACAATTTATAAAATTTAATCATCCAAAACAATAAAAAAAAAAAATTAAAATAAAAAAATTCAAATGTACAATCCTCAGGTGATAAAAAAAAAAATCCCCTCCCTCAATTTTCATCAAAGCTAAATCATCTCTCGAGTCATTCAAGTCGTCGCATCAAATTTTCTCGTCGCATCAATACTTATACATACAATTAAAGCACATCATCCAAGCTTGCGTGTATGTATGCATGTTGTATGTTATGTACAGCAAGTGTCATGCTCTTAGTCACTCGGAAAGAGCCAAAGAGAGCGAGATCGCAAGAGAAGAAGAAGAAGTCAGCATCAATTCTTTCTCTCTCTTTCTTTCTCTCAGTTGGATACATCGTATAAAATACACGGCCTATCAGCGTCTTGACCCTTGAACTCTCTCTCTCTCCGCTTGGCTCGCAAGAGAAGATGCTGCTTCATCCGTAATCACAGCCTCTTTCTCTCTCATTCCCATCTCCTTCCTCGTCTCTCATATACTCGATCAGCAATAATTTTCGTTCTCTCTCTCTTGTTAAGCCGCATCGGGTGTATATATCTTATATTATATACGCGGAGTGGGCCCGTCGCGCTAATGATCCGCGTGTGCGCCGGGCGCGTTGGACGAGCTATGCCTTATACAAAGCAGCAACAGCGACAGCAGCAGCAGCTCTCTATTATTATTTTTTGCGAGAAAATAATAAACGCCAAGGTGCGAGGTGACTACCATCATCATCATCATCATCATCCTTAATAAGAATAAAGAAACAAACGCGTGTATACACACACACACAACTCCTTGGAAATTTGACGCCCGCAACCGCGAAGGTCTTTGGTATCGACGTCTCTCTTCCTCTTTCTTTTTTTTATTCTACCTATTTCTCTCTTTATTTTGCAAAAGCCATCGATGAACAACGAGACAACGTTTTCCTATGATCGCAATCATCGGTAGTAGGATACATATACATAAAGAAGCAAGAATATCAGTCGATCTTGATTGCTAAAAAAAAGTGTGAAAACCTTGGCCTGTCATGGCCTACAACAGTTGTTGATATGTTTATTAGTACCGGAAGTGAAAAGGCTAAAGTGCAAAGTTTCTTTAGTTGTGTGAAAAAATTGACGAGAATAATAAGAAAGGTAGTAGTTGTGCATCGTCGTCGTAGTCAGATTTTTTATCTGCGACGACTTTTTGTTCTTAACGCCATCAACGACGACGACGAAGACGACAAAGATAACAAAGTGAGACTAGTTTTTCTGCAACGATACGTCAAGGTGAGAAAAAGTTTTTGATTGACTATAATAAACGTATACGGTAAACTGTTATAAGGAAGATCGATGATTTTTAACTGATGTGATTTTATTCTTTTTCTTTTTTTTTTTGCTTTCTTTTAGGGTATTTAGTATGTGAAATGTAAACGTTTGATGTACTTGACTATCTCGGTTAGACTGACTGGCGTTTATGGTTTTTGGCTATCTAATGATATTGTTTTTTTTATTTTCGGTCTAGACTGTAATCTTTATCGGTTCAGAATTAGGCAATTTTTTGTAAATGAGAATACTATTTTTTCTTATAATCTGTTAGATAAACGATGAAATTTTATCAAATGAAAAATATATTATAAGGTATAAATTGAAATTAATCATATAGATGAAAGAATTAGTTTAGAAAATTATCTATAACATTGTCTTATTATATATGTATTTTATTGAACATATCTGTAGACGGATTAAAGTTAGATGTCAAGACATGTTGTTCTGTCAGATCGTATTAAACGATATATAGACACGTCTATAGTGGTCATCTATCATACGAGAGGAAACATTTGTTTTCATTTTCACATTCGATTATGTAATGTAATTTTTATTTTTATTTATTTATTTTTTTTTTAACATTATATTATCATGGAGCTACAATTTTAATATTTTCAAATTGAGTAAGCTTAGATTTTGGATTTATTATGTGATACTTATTCAATTGTAATTATTTTTTATAATTTTGAAACAAAACAATTTTTTGAAAATATAAAATTAAATTTTTTTATACATTATAACGAAGTATCAATCAACAATCAATTATTATTCAATTGAAGAAATTTGTAAAAAAAATTTGGTTTTATTATTCACCCAAATTAGTAAAAAAAAAATAAAAAAAAAATTTATTCGCGAGCAACAAGCTATCTTTCACCAGAGCAATAAAATCAACATGACAAATATATCATCCTAAGCAAAAAAAAAAAGACAAAAAAAAAAATAAGTGTAGATGTCATCGTAGCGCGAGTTTTATGACGTTAACGAGGCACGATACAGACTGACGATAAATAATATTTCTAAATCACTGTACGATTATCAGAACAACATGCGCATTTACCTATATATTGATCGATACGTCACTAAAACCTCGAACATAATATACACAAGCATATATGGGGTAACTTTTTTCCCTTCTCCAATCATTCACAAAAGTTTTCGTAAAAGCCTTGCAGTGTCGTATTTCCTTCCGGACTGTTGATTTAATCCTTGACATTGTTAACATTTATTTTTTTTTTGTGCTACGAAGAAGAAAGTATCAATGAAAACGTAGTGCATAAAGTACGGCAATTTCTTGTTAAAAATGTGATTTACGGTATTTTAAAAGAGGTGCTTTGATGTAAGCTTGTTTGAAGAGGAGACAAAAAAATTTTAATAGAAGCTTAAGTTCATTTTGTTAAGCGATAACGAATTTATTGGCAATTATAAGGCTTTGATATGATAACAATTTTTTGCAGTTTCTAATTATAATTTTAAAAAAGATGCTTAAATCTATATAAAATTAAGGTATAGTAGGTGAAAACGAAAGTAAAGATATCTAATGCGACGAAGACATTTTTTTTTTGTAATTTTATTAGCATAACGATTTTACTGAACTTTATATTAAAGCGCAATATACGTACAGCAACAAAAAATTAACAAAAGCGTTTTCTCGATAATTATACATTGTTGATATAATTCTACCCAACGATGATATTTAATTAGACGATATATTTAATCATACGTTATATATTTATCAAATTTCATTATATGCCAGGTCAGCCGTAAAAATTAAAACTAATATATAATATAATTATCTCGAAAGAAGCTGGGAGACAGAGAACAGACAAAAATTTTCGCTATATGTAAACACCGTATAATATCAATAGAGTAGTTTAAGCAAACACGCAAACAATTTTCTTTTTTTGCATATAGCAATCTTTCCTGTATGCGCAGCTTGAGCTTTAAGTCTCTATTTAAAAAGAAGGAAAAAAAGGAAAAGAGAAAAAAAAAGTAGAAGATATGTATAATAAAATTACAAGTATGTGACACTGCGTACTTTGTACTGTGTGATAAAGACTTCAACGAGAAAGAAAATTTATATATATTATATACTCGTGATCGTCTCATGCACAAGAGAGAAATTTTTTTAAAAAGTTTGATTCTACTTATAGGCTAATATCGCAATGATATGCGGAGTATATAGCTTAGAAATTTTCTCAATGTGCTTACATTAATCTGACTCGTGTGTGCTTTTCGATTAGGTAATTCGGTGATTTTTTTTCTTCCTTTTTATATTTTCATTCTTTTTTTTTTGTCTGCTTCGATAAGCAGCAATAACAAAAAAAAAAGTATGCGATTCCGAGATTTAAAAGAGAAATGTGCAAAATATTGATATTAAACTCTTTTTTTTTCATTAATTTCGTTCAATTTTAATTTATCAAAATTATTTTCAAAAAGTTTAATTTTTATTTTTTCAATGATAGTTAAAAAAAAAAAGTAAAGTAATGTGACTTTTAATCTTAAATCACAAATTTATCATACAAAATACGTAATGTTTACAAAATGTATATTCAGTTTTGCAAACCGTATAATATCATCATACTTGGAATTTTACCCAACTTTCTTATTTTTTCTTTATAATTAAACTTTAATTAACGTGCAAAATATAGGTTTTTTTAATAAAAGAAAGAAAGAAATACATTTCCGTATTTCCGTATCAATTTCATCGAAATCGAGATATCCAGAATCAGTAATAAACTTACATCCGTATAGAGAATCCAAAGTTAGAATAAGTTGTATTTTCTTCCCACAGTTAAGTGCTTGAGATTTTCCTTTCTCATTTATTCAATCCACATCGTTCATCCGTGTATCAAGCTCTCGTCACGTCATAAGAATAGCTTTCTCTCTCTTTCGAGTATCATTCCATCATATTCAACACTTTAGTAAGAATTTTCGATAAAGCAATCTCCGCCAGCTCACTTCTTCTTTTTCTTCAATACCACAATACACAACTCTAAGCCCTCATTCCTTGTTATATTATCCCCACACCCCTTTTTCCTCCTTTTACCCATCAATCTTTACACCCTTCCAATCGTCATGATAGTATAGAAACACAGAGCAGTCTTCTCTCTTTTCCTCAGCATTCACCTGTTCTCTCCGTTTCTATCTCTCTCTCCTATAATATACTATACCTAAGGGAGGCTCGTCCATTCATCCTTGAAAAGACGTTTCCGCGCGCGCGCACATTCACAAACACACACACACACACAGATACCCTATCCTCCCTCTATATGATGCGTATCCTTACGAGAAAGAAAGAGAGCTTGCGGAACCACCTCTTGGGATCCGACTCTCTGCTCTGCTGCTTTTCGGATGCGCGGATAAACTACGCGCCGGCAAGCTTTGCTCTAGTCCATCCGCGACCGGTGCCGCGATGAGATGTTTGCTCTCAAATCGATATGTTGGTTATCAAATTTTATTTTGATTAATATTTTTTTTTTTTTATACAATATGAAATGTGTACACATGAACGTTAATTAACAGTTGTGTTATTGTATGTAGCATGGGAGTACATGTGCATAAAGTTTGAAAATGATGACTGCTATTGTGGATCAATTTTATCAATGCTTGTGTTTTATGTGATTTTGATTCAAAAAAAAAAAAAACAATTTCTTTCGGGACTGATTAAGTAAGTTGTCAATCTATTAAATACTGAATAACGTTTGTGGCACTTCTGTATAAAGCTTTTACTCATTGTTATTTAATAGTTCTTATTTTTTCAAATTAACATGCAATTAAAAATTAGTGTAATTAAATAATGTTTGTTAATTAAAATTAAAAAGAATTAATTCTTATTTATAATTCATGTGAACCATTAGTTTAACTTTAACGCATTACGCCTAATCGTATCAACGAATCTTAAGAACGAGGAAGTCGCAAGCTCGGAGGGTTGCGTATGTATCAACGGTGTTGATCGTTTGATTTGGAACTTGCATACATTTGCCGGCCGGTGAGCCAACTAAGCTATGTCAGTGACAAGTTTTCTACGGAACAATGACGGCTTTTAGGCCCCGAAAGCGGAAGATCGAGTGTGGAATGCCGTAGTGATCTAATCGCAAGCACACGTGGTTTTACACTATCGCGTATGTATTTCCAGCCGCAAGCTTTCACGTGTGGGTTGAGCTAAGCTCAATATAAACTAAATCAAAGAAGCGCGTAAATATTTGCATTTGTAAAAAGAACAGTATCGGCACATTGTTCTGAATTAATCCTAGTCAAATTTAGAAACTTGAGTTGTAATTTTTTTTTCGAGTTTGGAGAGTTTGATTTAGCTAGTGAGTCGTGCTTGAGTCAACCTGCTAAAGTGGCGCGAATAATTAAACGTGATCAGAAAACCGTGTGTAAGAAGGAGGCACTATGTTCTTGAGAAGAGCTTTGGATTGAATTAGATTTTGATCGACGGCTCGTTTATTTTTTTCTCTCTTGCTTATGAAGAAAAATAAAAAAATTATTGGACTGTAATTTAGGTAATGTTTGGATATTGTTAGAAAATTTTTCTTTTTTTATTGGCATTAATAGTAATTTTTTTGTAAATTTTTAATATAAAGTTTTATAAGGAAATAAAAATTTTATTTAAAATCGCATTTTAGTATATTGACAAAAAATTTAATCATGCAAATAAGTTCCGCAAGTTTGTGAGTCAAAAAAAGTTTGATATCTCAAAAATTGTTCGTCTAGACACGATAAGATTTTCATAGATGGATTTAAAGAAACTTTAAAAAGTGACTTTAACAAATTTGAATGATATATTAAATTTTAAATCACTCCTTAACATTGGTAAAATAATAACTGTAACATATCAAATTATTTTACAAACTTATAAAACAAATTCTTATGTAACTAAATTAATATATCATAATTGATGATATAACAACTTTATTACAAACTATAATGATATAATTTTCTTATCAAATTAAAATGCACGCGAAAAGAAAATGTTAATTAATAAGTATAAACAAAGCACCAACAGAACGTTCTAGAAAAGATTACAACATAAAATTTTGTAAATAAAATCAAATCTTAAAAAAAAAGTAATAAAAGATAAATATCAAAATAAAATGAAAATTGTTCTTTTCAATTATTTTCCAGGATTATAATTTCAAATGCAAGTCAACATGGCGACATCGTCGTTGGCAACATCAACAACACCAGATCCTTGGGCAAACATGACATTCGATTACGATGATCTACCAATCGACATGCGTTTCAACGAGGGTCACGTAGTCAGTATTGTCATTTACAGCATCCTCATGGTGTTCTCGGCCATTGGCAATATAACTGTTTTAACGCTGCTACTACGTCGACGTAACAACAGGCCACGTACTCGTATCAACAAAATGCTCATACACTTGGCAATAGCTGATTTACTGGTATTTATTTACTTATACGTGTCAAATCAATTATTTATTTCGTAAATAGTGTATTAGACATTTAAAAAAAATCACTTCATGTTTTTTTTGATAAGTTTATAATTTGAAATATAAATATTGAATTCTTAAATTTACGAATCTAATATAGATCGGATGATGATGTATATTATATTAAGTAGACAAATTCCTTTTTTATTGCTCTCGATTAGCCGCGTGATCCAAAATTCAATTATACTTGTCTCGTCGTATCAATTTTGATTTTTGACATTGAGACATATAAAGCACGTATAGACACACCCCCATATGCATACTTTTATTAAACATCAAAATAAAAATTTTCATTAAAAATTTGATAAACCCTGAATCGAATTTGAACAATTGTACCGCATTACATGTTACGTCCCATCTATACAATAGATGTTTAATTAACGATGATGAGATGAGGGCCGTCGCGCATGAGTAACGCGAAAGTAAGCATCTGACACACATATATACATGCACGTATTCTCCTTGTCTTGTTTCAGGTGACGTTTCTCATGATGCCTTTGGAGATCTACTGGGCTTTCACGGTACAGTGGAAGGCCGGTGATGCGATGTGTAGAATAATGGCTTTCTTTAGGATGTTCGGCCTCTATCTATCTTCGTTTATTCTAGTCTGCATCAGTGTTGACAGGTGAATTAATATACTTGGAATAATTATATACACTATGTATTTAATTCGTTATAACTTATTTCAATTTCTATTTTTT
>JAPYZE010004318.1:0-12297 GCA_030522805.1 Leptomastidea abnormis
ACACACACTATTTTTTACACCATATAACAAACATTCTCTCAACCCCTTATTCTAAAATAAAACGGTTTCCATCCCATCAAAAAAGACCTTCATACCTCCATAGACCATAAATCAAAAAAAAAAAATTTGTTCTCAAGCTACACTTATATATCCTTCGGTGCATCAACGATCGTTGCACATACAGTATCATCATAACAGAGAGCAATATATAGGTACACGTCCGTAATATCTTCCGCAATGTCTCAAGATCAGCTCTCCTCAACTCTCAAGCACAATCCCCTAATCACATACAAGCCGGTCGTCGTCGGCTTTCGCGCGCCTGTCCTGTCATCCTCAGTTTTACCGCCGTTCTTTTTTCTCCTCCTCCTCCTCCTCTTTTTTTCCATCATCACGAATCTGAAAGAGCATCGTCTTGAAGTCGGTCGCAAGCTACATACATATACACACATACATTTACTCACTCTGTTCCAAGTGATAGTTCCGCGAGAGAGTATATAGAGACGAAAGCAGCTGTTGGCAAGTAGTGCGCATGCGCTCTTACTTTGCTCTCTCTCTCTCGCGGATAGGTATTACGTATATCGGTATACATGTGCGCCGTCGCCGCTACAGCCGCCGTATAGTCGTCGATGTATATACGAACGTGGGGGATCGTCTTGCTCTATGTATGTATGTGTATGTGTGGATTGAAAGAGAAAGAAAGAGGGTTCGCTGTGCCGGTGGCCGGACGTGCGCGAGTAGTACGGCGCGGTTCTCCGGCCGGACGGGAGCTATCCTCGCTTGTATATGCTCGAGATCTCGCGCTTCTTTTTTTCTTGTCTAACTTTACCGGTCGCTTACTACTGATTATACATACATAAATTCATACATGTGTCGTGCACATTATGATATTATGATCTAATATATATGCATCTTTAGTGTTATTTTTACTTCCTGATTATTGTAATTTTTATTAGATTATAAAGGAGGCATATTGTGAGATGATATTATGTACGAGTTTAAAAAGTCGTGGTGATTGTTCGTGAAAATTGATCGGTTGAATTGTGGTGACTGGTGTGTTTTTTTTATTTTTAAAGAGTTTTTATAATATGCTTGGTGGTTGAGAGAAGAGGAGTTCGTGCTGAAGGATATAAGCTTGAATGGGTTCTGTGATCGTGACTTAGCTCTAGATATATACACAGAGAATTTCCAGTTTGGATATATAAATACAGCAAGTCTTCCAATTCAGGTATATAACTGATCAACTGTTTAGTGTTTGAAAAATATAGCTAAGGAGAGATTGTGTTAGTGTACCGGCTTTATTGCCAAGCTATTTTTATGCTCGTGTTTATGTTTTGGATTTTGCTGGGGATATAATAAATTGAGAGAGTATATTATGCGTCTATACCAAGTTTAGTATTTGTGATGCAAGACTTTGAGATTAAGTGGTACTACTGTTGTTGTTGTTGTTGTTGTTGTGGGAGAAAAAGTTTTTTTAGGTGTGTTTTGGATAGTTTCATAACTTTGAGAGTGAGAGGAGAGTTTTGCAATTTTTATTTTGTTTATACTGACTTTGATATTATGTTGCTTGAATTTTAAGTGTATTATAATAAGTGTACATTGAATGATTTTTTAATTTTATTTTATTTTTTTGTTTATTTAAAAATACTCAACTTTTTTTTTATACAATATATTTTATAACAAATGAATGATACATTTTATTAGATGAATAAAAATTTATGGATCTTGAAATGATAGCAAGGCTTACAAGGATAAGTAACTTCACTTATAAAAACATAAAAGTTCGGAATGGCTGAGTTAACAAAACGACGATTTTGAAATCCACAAGTCATGGGTTCGATTTCTAGCGTCTGCTGGCTGAGCCATTATGCGAGCATATACATGCCAAAATACATTTGATAGAATGTTTAAAAGGCTTACAAAAAAAAATTTATCATGAATAAATTTGTTGATATTCGTGTATTTTTTAAATAATCTTTTTTAAGATTATAATTATCCAAATAGTTATAAATTAAAAGAGCTTTTAACGTGATGAAATTTTTTTAAATTTTTAGTAAAAGTATGTTTTCTGGCATCTAGATAGTATTCTTATGTTTCTTTTAAACGCATAAAAACAATATGAACTTGTCATCAAACATGAGCCAGTACGTTTTAAAGCCTTACCTTTATGATATCGTAAAAGTTTTTCTTTTTTTTTAAATTTGTTACAAAATGTATTTGTCATTTTCAACAAGTGATAAATTGTTATTTTTCTAAGAGCAGTTGCAACTAAAATTTTTTTTTTTTTAAGAAAAAGTAAAAGCTCTCTTTGTGACATAGCAATTACAGCTTGTATTTACAGTGCTCTTTGAGGTGGTTTTTATAAAACTATTTTTTATCCAAGCTTTTTGTAAAATAATTTAAAGTGCAAAGTCAAACGTAACATTTCCTTAATTTAAATAAAAATACATTTTTAATAAAAATAAATATTTTTAGACTTCAAATGTTAACTATATACATTTTATGGTACACGTTAATTATAGTTATTATATCGTGTTAGCATTTGACACTTCAAAGTGAGAACAAAATTTATAATTTCTTTTTTAAAGAAACGTCTGAATGAAACATAATTAAACTTATAGAAGACGATAAAACTTTATTAAAGTTATAAATTTTAAAAGTCAATTTCAACTTTTTTGCATGAAAAATTTTCACAAAACTTCTTTTTTGTACAGTCGAATTATTAATAGTAAAAATACTAATCTCATTAAAAAAAATCAAAAAGATACCTATCTTTCCAATGATGGAAAAGACAAAATAAGTATATCATAACTTTCCAATAAAATTCTAAGAAAATTATTTGAAAAAAAAACTGAAAATAAAATTACTAGTTATATGCTTCTAATAACCATTTCACGTAGAAGTCGATCCACTCACTACAACCCAACTAAAATTAAGCTCACTTCTACCAAAAAAAAAATTAAACAACTCTCTTTTCAACTTCAATGCTATACTTACGTTAAAACAGCTATCGCGCCAAAAAGAAATTTTCCTCACGCAAAAAAGCTTTACCATTTTTCCTTGCAAGCTTTTCCTAGCAAAAGCCGCAACGAGAAATAAGGAAAAAGAATTAAAAAAGAGAAGAAACAAAAGTAAAATAAAGGAAAGAAAGAAGAAAACGAGCCCTTTACGAAACACACGCGTACAAGGATCAAAGAAGCCAGTCTTACTAGTACATACACATATACACACCTTGCCTTAGGGTGGAGGTCTCGCGAAAAAGCTATACGACGGCATCGTCGTCGTCGTCGTCTCCTTTCGCTCGAGCTGATTAATTCCGCTTAAGGCACCGTAGCTCCTATACTACAACAACTACCACTACGTGTGCTAACGAAAAGCTTCCAACGAGCTTTCCACATCGCGTACCTATATACCTCCTCAAGAGACGTGATCAGCGTCGCGCGACCTTACCTCTCTAATACACGTACATACATACATACACAACCTTTCATCTTCTTATACCTGTAACATCGCGATTTTCCGCGGTTGCAAAGACTATATAAAGTCTTTCGCAAACGGCTTATATCTATATATACCTTGTGTATGTATACGAAAAGCTTTGGGACTCTCGCTTTTAGACCGACAAGGTGCTGAATTATTGACGGAAAGCTGTCTAGTCTATACGACGCGTTTGAGGTCGACTCTTCTTGCTCCGCCTCAACTATCACATATTTTTTTATTTTTTTTCTCCCTTGAATTTCGGAGAGTCAGCTGTCTCTTGACTTTTATATGTATATACAGTACGTGGCTATAGATCTTTGAATACTTTATTTTTACTGGTTATATGTCAAACAGACCTTGCTCTCTCGACTTATACTTTTATATATAGATATGGGTGTAAAGACACTTTTTTGATTACTATGATTAACATATGATTGCTGGAATATAGCATTTATAATAACTGCGTTGAATCTATAAATAGTTACAATTTTTTTATGGAATTTCTTTAGCATGTTGATTATTTAAAAATTTTTATTAATAATCAAATCTATTCTTATAATTTTATTTCATAATTTAATTATAAAAAGAAACAATTAATTTTTCAATGATAAAACTGCAGTAAAAAAGGTAAAGATTAGTAGGATAGTTTGAAGGTAAATCCAATTTTCTCAACTTAGCAAATAGTATCCAATGTCTATCCACTTGAATAAAGGCTAAACACGCACACACGCTTAGGGCTTACTATCAGCCCTAACTGTAATATTCTACCCCTAGTTCATCTAAAGCCCTAACGTGCTAAGTAAAGACTTACATCACCTTCTCTCTCTCTATATATATATGTGTATAAGGGGTTCTTGCGGTCACATACTGATTTAATTAAAAGAGACTACATTTATATTAAATAAGTTGTACCTGGATTTTTTTTTTATTTTTCCTTTAAATTGCTTTTTTTCAAGTTTAAATTACAAGATAATATCAAACAGATAATTAGATAAAAAAATTTTTTGAGAAAAATGAAAAACAACAGTATAATTGTTCACAAATTAACGTTCTTTTTTATTTCCTGTACTAGGAAATAAAAGAAAAAAAAAACATCACAGTAAATAACACATTACGTAAACGTATAATATTCCCAGAAATAATCACAAGCAATTCACTAAAATTAATCCGAAGAAAGAAAAATTTATCTCGCTCCAAAAAAAAAAAAAAAAATACTAAAACGTAACAAACCTGTAACATACCGTTATAGAAAAAACCAAAGCGCGACATTGATGCACTTATATTTCCAGGATATCTTACAGGAAAAAAGAAGGACCGGTGTAAGGCACGCGCGGTCAACATCGCGGAACCAAGTCAAGACAATGAAGTTGTCTTATCGGCAGTTCAACGTAGCGAGCACGGCGTAGCGGCGAAGATATATACCGTATTTTTCATCGTAGGGCCTCTAGCTACGTTAAGTACAGCTCTCATTGTGAGAGTTAGTGTATATACCGTTGGTTATGAGGGCAAAAAACTACTTTTTTAAGCATTATGATTTTTCTTTTTTTTTAATGGATTTATAAATGTTTTGTTGAGGTCAGTTTAATGATGAGTTGAATTAAATTGATGAGCTTAAGAAGCCGGATGTGTTGTCTGTGTCAAAGTAAAAGTCATTGCGACGTATACAGGTTGAAGTATATTGAATAAAAAAAAAGAATTAACGGAAACGTCGCCTTAATTGCAGGATTATTGTTTTTGATTTTGAAATGAGGTTTATAATTGTGTGTGTGATGTGTCACAATTGTATGATTGTGATAAAATTTTGAAAAATTTGATTGCTTGAATTTTCGTCATAATTTGATTTTAGATAATTAAAAGTTTTAGAAATTCTAATTATAGAACAGAATAAAATTAATTAATTTTCCTTTTTTATAAATTTAAGTCTAAAGACATATCGATAATCTCTAAAAGAAAACTTAAAATTTTTTTTACACAACCAAAAAAATTTTAAATATTTTAATAAGAGGTTAAAAAGAAGAAAAAGAAAACTCACCAAAATGTCTTATCGCATTTTTCATACGAGCATAAAAGAACCAACATAGCGGAAACATTGGCTATTAGATATTTGACATAAAAAAAAACTTGCTCGAATTTTTGCTCAGCAAACTCTCGACATCCGTTTTTTCATCGACCTCTACCACAGCACCTTCCACCATACTACGTTCGTAATATCGCGTGAAAAGTTTCCTTTAAAAAAAGAAAAGACAAAAAGAAAAAGAAAAAAAGAAAATGAAAAAGAAAAACAAAACAAGAGGAAGAAAAACAACGTCATCCAAAAAGCAACGCAAGAAAAACGTCGCCTCTCGCACTTTGGCGCCGGAAAGAAAATAAACACTCGAAATAAAAAAAAAAATAGAGAAAAAGATAAAAGTTAAAAAAAAAGGAGCTATAGCCTCGACGCTCCTGTGTTAAGCCCGGAATAAACAGTTATACGCGCTGGAGCTGGAAATTAAAAGGCAAATGCGCTCGCGGTTGCTCCTCTTTTTTTTTATCTTTTCCATCTCTTCTTTCTTTATTTCTCTTCTTTTTTTGGAACGGCCCACAAACTTTCTCGGTATATGCCAGTACGTGGTATATGCGCAGTAGTCCCATGTCTCTTCTCTTTCCGTCGTCTGGCTTGGCTCTTGTCTTGACATTGTATACACATACAGACACAAACGTGATTATGCGTTCGTGTTTGTATATATACATTGGAAGATCCGTTGGATCAGCATCTCCTACGCCTTGTAGAGTTTTTGGCGCTTACTCGATTACGAGTAAAAGCTTGGCTTAAAAAGTAACGTCTTGGCTTTGGTACGTCCATTGGTTCCAAGTTATTGTTAAATTCACTGAGGTCTTATTATTTGATCTTTGTAAACATTGTTATGTTTAGAATTGAAAGAAAAAACGATTATTAAATCTAATACAAATTCCAATAAGAAATAATAAATGGCTTAAATAAAATCAATATTATCATATTGACAATGTGGTATAACAAAAAATTTAAAGAAAAATACTTCTTTCATTGAACAAATTTCATTTTAATATTAAATAATAAATTAAATTTCTACCAAGAAAAAATACCCTCTCGCTTAATTAAACCCAAGAAGCATCTCTACCAAAAAAAACAGAAAAAAAAACACCATCGAAAAACATTCCAGAAAAAGTAAACTTACAACCTTGTATAAGCGTTCAACAAACACAACACTATCTTTAACATGGTTTCCGGTAACATTTCGGCATTCGTTTGCATAATACACACGACCGTCAACCACACACACACATACCTACTTCACAGATATATACTGCTCTTTCCTCTTCCTCTCACCTCTCCAACGAATATCTTCTGTATATATGTGTACTTGAGAGCATATCCGCACAAACGTACCTCTGTCTTTACTTATATATATATTCTCAAGGGCCAGGGCGTCGACGAGAGAGAGAGATACTCGACGTCTCAGTGCCTGACAAATTGTAAATTCTCATTACGATCCAAGTACAGATTTCAAACGCAGCTGTCGTGTTCTGTCGACGTATTTCTACGTTCTCTTTCTTTCTTTCTTTCTTTCTTGTCGTTTAGCTTAAGGCAGTATTCAATGATGCGCAAGATGAGGCTCGTCGTGATTGATAATGGCAATTTTCGAATTGTTTCTTTTTTTTAAAGCTACTGTTATTGCTGTGGTTGAATTTTATTATGTTTCGTTGTGGATAGAGATTAAAATTTTTATTTTATTCAAGATTTCTGGTTATTGCTTTTGTCAATTTAGTATCTTGATTTGGAAAAATGGATGTTATGGACAAAAAAAAAATGTTTGATTGGAAAAATGCCAATTAGACTTGGTATAGTAATTTATGTTTCCAAGTTTTACTATGATAAAAAAATTTTTAATTATTTTGCTAAATAAATTGTTATTTATTCAAGCAATGTAATGTTGATAAAAATACAATTAATTATTCAGTATTTTTTTATAAAATAAAAAAGAAATAGTTGTGCAATAGCATATCGAATTTCAAAATTTCATTATTAAATACCTAAGTTTATGATCATAGATGAACGATCATGTACATGCATGAACATATTATTGCATTTACATGTAATTTTATTCTTAGTCAAAGAAGCCTTGTATGATTAAATTGTATTAAGTTTGTTCATGATGTGAATAACACGAAAATAATTAAGTTTAAATTAATGTTGCAATTTCAAGTGCGCCAACTTTAATAGTACGAGAAATTTTCGAATTAACTTTATAATTAAAATTTATAAATAACAAACGAAAGAGTATGTTGTATTATTTCAATTTTAAATTTATTATAATTTAAAATATAATTAAAATATATTATTTCAAATTTATTCTTTCTTTCTTTTTTTTTTGGTGATGAATCTGGTGGGTAACCAAAATTATGCATAATTTAATATGAGAAATAATGGCTAGATCGGTTTAATATATGTGAAAACGGTAAATTATTCAACATAATAATAAATCTTAAAATTCCTAAATTCCTGTTATGCTACTATATAAAATATAATCTAGCATGTATTATTACATTCGTTATAAAATATACTAGTTAAATTATTTTATACATCTATATAAATCTCGCTGTTTATTCTAGAAGATGATTACCGCATCAAATTGGAATTTCCAACAAATACACAATCACGTGAATATCATATCTTGCCCTGATGCAACCACTAAATTGCATAGAAATCTCTCTCCCCCAGAACAAGCATATATACACACATACACACACCATACCATCAAATATTTGCCTTTAATAATCAATCAAAACAGTAATATCTATACATCAACTATATATGCATTTCGCTTAGCAAATTAACCACAAAATGAAAAGTAAAAATAAATAAAAAATTTAGCTTAATCCACCAATATAATTCTCTTCCATACAAAAAATAAACTTCCCAAAAATACACAATTTATGCAAAATCTTTAGACCCTCGCAAACAAAGCCTTAACAATACCACACATTATATTCAAAAAAGAAAGACCATCTGTCGAGTAGAAAAGACAATACAGTCTGCAATATAACAGCATCCACATGTAGGTATATACTTATATTGCGAGCGTGTGCTTATAAAAATTAAGGTCGCCAGGCGTTGTCGGGCCTTGAAAGACAGTCGGTAATATAAGAGAGAAAGAGAGAGAGAGTCAGGCGAGCAACTCGCGCACAGCGGAAATCGAATTAAAGAGGCCGGATAGCCGGAGGAAAAAGGCCAACGTTCGCTCGGTCGCTCGCAGTTGCAGCGGAGAAAGAGGAGCTCTTATATGCAGCTTTTTCCTTCTTTCTTAAAGCAACTGTAACAGCAGTCGAATATATTTGGAAGGGTAAGGGGGGAATAGAGTTTCCCGACCTCTTGTGGTATGGGTTGCTGCTGCTCGAGAAATGCCACTCCAGACGCGCGGCTATCCCAATAAGCATCCTTGACACGTCCGTGCTACTCTCTCTCTCTCTCTCTCTCTCTCGCTTTCTCTCTCACTCACTCTTGGCTGCGCCTTGAGGAGGAGGAAAAGGAGGGAGAATACGCTTGAAAGGCGCTGAATGTTAGCTCTGGTATATGACGGGAGAAAGAGAGAGAGGTGAAAGGGCAGGGACATTAATTTGATTACGTCGGCGACGATGAAAGCTGGGGTTTTTTTTTATGTTGCAACGACCCGATCGCTGAGAGCTGAGTGTTCATTTTTCTTTTTTTTTTTTTTTTTAAGTTACTTGCTCTGCAGACTGACATTTTTCTATTAAATTTTTTGAAGAGAGGTTGATTTTCTTTTTTTTTTTATTGTTTAAGCGTCGCTTGGGATTTTTTTAATTGGGACCGTCATCGTTTTCTTGGAGAGAAAAGAAAATGTAAAGGTGAAAAAGAAATGAAAGTTTTCGCTTGAATTTTCAACGAAACGCGTATTTAGTATGGAATATATAAGTTTTTTTTTTACTTATTTTTTATTTTGCTGCTTTTATCACTGGTAAAGCTGGCTTAAAATTTCATTTTAAGTTTTCAACAAAAAATTTTTTTTTTTTTACCTTGGACGTTGTTTACGGAGTACATTAAGGGAACTAAAGAATGTATGCATATTTTCTTAAGATTTTTTGAAGTAATTTACTAAGCTCTGTAAAATAAAAGAAAAAAAGGGAATAATAAAAAAGAAAATTTATTTTTAACTTGACCGAACTTTATTTTAAAAGCCATTTCCGTATTCTTTTCTGCTTTTATTTCTATTTTTAATTTTAAAAATAAAATTTTAACAAAATATATATAGAATTTTTTTTACACTCATAAAACTTTTCTGTTGGAAAAGAAAAAAAAAATCACAATGTACGTGTTAAAATTTTTAAAAACATAAATTTTTACTAAACATTTATTTTAAAACCGAACAAAATCTAAAAATATATGAGAATACAAATATCCATACATATACAAAAATAAAAGCTTCGAAATAAAACGTTAAGCAAGTTAATCCCTAACTTTTTACCTCCGAATAAATAAAAAAAAAAAAAGAAATACACAAAAAATATCTAAAAAAAGAATAATTCCAAATACGTAACTTACGCCAGTCCAAGTTATAGTAGATCTCACACACACACGTGCACTTGCTCGGAATATTCGTAGCAAGATAAAAAAAAAGTAGATATAGCTTAGGATAGAAGAGACAGGAAAAAAGAGAAATAAAAACCCAACAGCAAACAGGATAGGAGGAAGTGTAAGAAAACGAGAGGTAAAAGAAGGTACGGGATAAAAAAGAGATAGAGAGGAAGTAGGAAGGTGGAGAGTGGATATTTAGATGTATGAGAGTGCACCCGATCGCAGATGTAAATCGAGTCGGGTGAGCGAGTCTAGTCACTTGGTGACGTAGTCAAGATGCTTAGAGCTGTCTCGTACACGAGAGAGAGAGAGAGAGAGAGAGATAGCTGCTGAGTGCCGTCTACGAGACCAGTGTCACTTTACTTAGAAGCGAGTAAATCTCAGGCTTGGATATACATATATATCGTCAGCTTCGACTATTAACTTGATTAAACTCAACTTTTTTGGCTACTCTTTTCCACTGGAGATATTTTTTTTTAACTTCTTATGTCTTGCTCTTTTTTCGGAGGAGGAATCGATACATTATACTTATTTATTTTTGTCGTCATGATCGATCAAGAAGGATGGCGAAAAATAGAGATAAAATTGTAAAATAATAAATTTATACTAGGAATTTTCGAAAAAAATTAAGTGCTTCATTAAGAATAAATATAAATTAGAATTTTAATTTTAAATCTATTTTTAATATTTTAAATATTTCTTTGGTATAATTAAATAATCATAACTTTTGCATAAACATAACAATTTTTATCGCATTTAAAAAGTTTCTCCCCAACAATGTCCTTCTTTTCATTGTTTCTCAGTCTAACTTAACGTAATGGAACGACACGAAAGATACGCGTAAGCAGAAACCGATATAAGTTTCTCCCCTTCTCTCTTTTTTTTTAAGAATTTAAAATCTTCTTTTGATATTTCATTTTATCGAAGTTCATTGTTATCCAAAAAAAGTGGGTCAGCAGCAGCAGCAGCAGTAGCACTCAGCTCGATTAAAATGAATTATTCAAAATCAACGCCTGGATTAAACTCTATTTCATTTTAACTCCCTCCATCCCCTTATTCCTCCAAACAAGCTCAAACTTTACCAGCCACAGCTTGACTCGCTAGTCTTGTAAATAATTCGCAAAACCAGGGAGAGAAAGAGAAAGAGGTGAAGTAGCAGCAGCAACCCGTCGTCTCACCGATAAATACGCTTGCAGAAAAAAAAAATCATTGGACACACACACACACACACACACACACACACACACACACACACACACACACACACACAAGCGCATACCAGTGTATACCGAGACAAACTTTTCTCTAGCACGAGAGAGTGAGAGCGCATTAAATATTGAATTAAAATCCAATCTCGGGAAAGCTCGAGTGCCAGTGCGTATTTCTCGTGTCTCTTTCTGAGAAGAGTAAAAAAAAAAAAAGAGAACTTTCGCGTTTCGTGAGCCGACAGATAAGATAGCTCTGCGGAGAAACAGGAGATGGACTAGGTATAGGATTGTCTTTTTGAGTCTGAAGAATAGTTCAAGTTTATGATTAAAAATAATTTATTATTTTAGATAAAAAGTTTATATTCATGAAAGTTAATGATGGTTTAAATATTAGTCGATGTTATTATCGTATATTAAACAACGTTAATCATAAAAAAGAAAAAAAGATTCTGAATACTTTTTCTCAAAATTGTTTAAATAATCATTAGGATCTAATGAGAGATGAGAAAAAGAGTTAGAAAAAAAAGGGTAGATCGGAATTCTCGAATTCAAACATTGGCTTGTGTTTGCCAATAGTATAGATATATAGATACGGAAACGAGGAGAAGCACGAGGTACGAAGAAGAAGGTATTCAACGGAAACAGAAACCGGATCAATTATCGTGTGGAAATTGCCGCTCGCAAAATTACGGCAGCTCACACAGCTTTGAGTTTGAATGGCAGTTTGGTAAAACGTGTGTGAGAGAACATCAGGAGAAAAATGCGATAGAGAAAAGCTGGACTTGGTCTTTTCTAACTAACCATTTCTTTTTTTTTTTTATTTTCTCTTCATTTATAATAGCTACGATTACAAAGTTCTTATCAATTCGAACAAGGTCTTATTGTAGTTTGATTTTGATAGTCTATACGCTAATCATAAAAAATTGATTAACTACTATACTTAAAACGAATGTTCACCTTTTTTTTTTTAAACGTAATGTACAATTGCGTGTATAATTACGT
>JAPYZE010004319.1:0-10912 GCA_030522805.1 Leptomastidea abnormis
ACTACTACGCCTAAACGGCGTAATAACCACGCCGATTGCACGGCGTGGTTACTACACCAGTACAAGTGTACTAACTTTACCGAAACATTTTCAGTGCAGGCGTTTTATCTCTTCGTACCGTAGCAGCCCTTTCGGCTTATAACTCGTTGGATATATATATACGTATAGGGCACCAAGAGCAGAGGAAATTCGTCGTCGCGAAGAGGAAGTGGGAGAGGGAGGAAAGGAGGGAGGGAGAAGCTGGCGCAAAAAGCGAGAGAGCGCAAATCGAATTATCGGATCCGGGACGCTTCCGCTGGCAAGACTGGCCCGTATAAGAAAGACGAAGAGGAAAGCAAAAGAAGCTGAGAGAGAGAGAGAGAGAGAGAGAGAGAGAACCGGACGAAAGATGCTTGATGAATATACCTGCGTGTAGCAGCCCAATTTTTCTACAACCGTCATGCGCACCTGTATATTGAGAAAATGAAAAAAAAAATGTTTTGACTAAACTATGTGTGGATAGTCAATCGTAATGTGATGCTACATAGAAATACCACATTTTTTTGTAATACATATTAGAATAAAAATTTAAAAAAGTTCTTAGGTCTATACTAAGTTATAATGATCTTTCTATGTTTCTTTAAATTTTACATTTTAACAACGTTAACTCGATTTTTAATAAAAATATGAAAAATTTCTGTTTCAGTGCGCGTGATCTTTCAAATGATCCATTGCTCGGACCACGTTACACATATAGGTACTACCTCTACCTACTTTACTACCGGAGGACAAAGATGACGCAGTCAACCATGAGATAAGGATCTGGTGAATATAAGCCATGTTCTATCTTTCGCTCATCGCCTCGTAAGCATCAGAGAGAAAAAGAGAGAGAGAGAGAGAAAGACAACTGTGCGGCAAATTTCCCTAACAAGCTATATACAGAAGAGGTTTCAGGTTGAGAAGAAATGCTATATAGCGGAGGAGAAAGGGACAAACAGAATAAGGTGCATTCTCGCGGATATCTGTGTGCTCACACACGTTAAATAGTTAAATTGTATGTATATGCAAGTAGCAGGTACCTACTACATAGACACACACACACATACACAGACATATAGTGAGTAGTTACTCGGAGCTGGCACGCTGCACAAGCTGGAATCTATTTTCGTTAGGGGGGAAGGGGGGACAAGCGGTAAGGGGGACCAGTGAGGCGCGAGAGAGGCACACTACACTTGCCTGCTGCTGCTGCTGTTGCGGGACAAAAAGCCGCACTGGCATCATCAGCAGCAGCAGCAGAATCAACCCGCGGGTGCAGTGTCAGCAGCCCCTCCGCTCTTATATGGGCCGTCCAGCAAAGTATAGCGGCAGCAGGCAGAAAGAAGAAGAGAGATAGAGAGAGAGAGAAAGAGAGAAAGTTCATTTTTTGCTCGCTTTTCGCTTGCTCACGCGCCTCTTTTCATGCCGGCGCTCTCTCAGCTGCCTCCTCCTCCTCCTCCCCCTGCTTCTCTCTCTCTCTCTCTCTTTCTCCGCACCTTCGCTCTCTTCGGGCCACGTTCCCGTTCTCGCGTGCGCGCGCGCGCGTGCAGCAGCTCAGCAGGCAGGCATAGCTTTATAGCCGTCGTGGGAGAACAAGCGAGAGGGACGAGGAGGAGGAGGAGGAGGACGACGACGTCGACGACGAGGAGTATAAGCAGGCAGGCAGGCGGTAGAGCCAGAGAAAGAGAGGCGGACGTGCCTGGCGTTCCCTTAGTGGCGCGGTGGCCCGCTACTAATTGCCGCGCCGGCCGCTTCTCTCTTTCTCTGTTCCTTGGTATAGGTAGTTAGGAAGGTAGGTAGGAAGGTACCCCCGGACGCAAACCGAGATCTCGGCCCCGGTGTGCACTGCTGCTGCTGCTCCTCTTCCTCTCCTTGCTTCTGCCGTATTCCTCCCTCGTACATACTCCTCCTCCTCCTCCTGCTTCATCCTCTCTCTCTTTCTCTCTCCTTCGCGGCCAGGCTTCCCTCCCGGACAGAGAGCCACAGCACCAGCTCTGATGCTCTTTCTCCATCCCATCCTTATTCCTCCTTCTTGCTGCGTTAATGCCGAGCGCGCGCGCGTGCACAAATTTACGCAGGAATGCAGCAGCGTACACGCTGCCTTAGCAGATGCGGCTTTACCGCGGTAACGAACAGCAGCAGCCAGCCTCTCTATCTCGCTTTCGCGAAAGATTTCGCGAAGAGAA
This sequence comes from Leptomastidea abnormis, assembly GCA_030522805.1. Taxonomy (NCBI): domain Eukaryota; kingdom Metazoa; phylum Arthropoda; class Insecta; order Hymenoptera; family Encyrtidae; genus Leptomastidea; species Leptomastidea abnormis. The sequence continues at coordinate 2,202 of JAPYZE010004319.1, forward strand.
GGAGTTGAGAGTGCGGGAGTGAGGAGAAGAGGGATGCTATATAACATATAAGAGATGTTGCTACAGCAGCAGCAGAAGCACCAGAGAGAAAGAAGAAACGCCCGAGACACACAGAGCACCAGCAGCGGCCTTGGAATTGTTATGGGATTTCTCATTTCAGCCGGGAGATTTACTTGTTGCGCCTTTGCGTCGCGAGAGAGAGAGAGAGAGAGAGAGAGAGAGAGAGGAACCCTGCTTTGGCTTGCTTGCTTGTGTTCCACCGAAGCTGGTTACTACTGCTGTTGCTGCTGCTGCTCCTTGGCGGCCTCTTTTTAGCTTATGTGCTTTTCCGCACCAGACCGACACTTGGAACGACCGCTCTTTCTTTCTTTCTTTCTTTCTCTTTCTCTTTCTCGGCAGGCCGTCCGCGAGAGCTCTCGAGACTCGTTAAGTCGTGCGCACGCGATAACGGGGATTTTTCATCGCCCCTTCCTTTCGCACCTCTTCCAACTCCCTCCTTCACCTCCTCCAACTACTCCATTTCTGCCCTTCGTATATATACCTATATATCTCTTCGGTATACTCTCTTTTACGCCGTTTTTCGCCGCAGACAAAATTTCACGAGGCCTCTTTTTCTCTCTCTCTCTCTCTCTCTCACTCATCCTCGTATGTATATAGTTGTGCCGACGATACTTGTACATACATATATCGTATAATGCGTCAGTGTCCGCGTCACTGACCTCAAAACGAGTTGGGTATGAAATTCACGACTCCGAGATGAGCCTCGACTTACCAATAATTTTTAACGAGAGGCACGTTATTAATCTGACTTGTTGGACTTTTTTTTGTCTTTTATTTTCTGCTAACTCTGATTTTATAAAGCTTGATTGTAAAATAATGCGTATGCTTTAATAAAAGTCATAGTTTATAAAAAGAAGAAATGACGCGAGATTTGAAGACAAAAAAAAAAATGTACAACTGAAGGAGATCGTAGCAGCAGAGCGTAATGTTCTTTAAAAGTAAAAAGGGCGAGTTAAACAACCAGTTCTCTCCGATATATATTTTTCAGTGTACATCATCGCTATATAGAACAGACTCCAAAGCTCCGAAACCTGCAGCGGATAAGACGGCTTTTCCGGGTCTTTTGTCTGGCGTCGTCGTCAGAGTCTTTCTCTCTCTCACTCTCAAAGCGCATTCAGGCCAACAAGCAGGCAGTCAGGCAAGCGTCGATCAGACAATTTCTTCTCGTTCGTCACCGGCCTTGGACGAGTAAGCAGGACTTATTGCAACGCGAATACTTGAAAACATTTGTTGCACAGATTTACATATAGTTATTCTTTAAAAGAAAGTAAAAGAGCAGTGATGTAGGTGTAAAAATGAAAACTAATGAAAAATTAAAAAAAAAAAAAGAAGTTGAACTGTGAGACATAACTAATTAATGCTAAATTTTAGATGACCTTCTTTATATTACTCGATACCAAACACTTGCTTTCTTCAATCAAGTATAAAAGTATTAAGTACCAGCAGCACAGGATTAGTTTCGATACAGATAATAAACCAGAAAATCTAAGAAAAGAAGTAAAAAAAAAAGGTATAGAAGAGACGTCAAAAGTAAAATCACGAAGATCGCGACAGTTGACAATAAGACTCAGTCAGCTACTTAGATGAAGGAAGAGGATGAGATTGAGAGTATAGGGAGCCAAAAAAAAAGGAAGAAGAGAAACGCAAGCGCGCTTTCGGAATTTCTCAAGCGCGCTTGGCCCTGGTTACAAACCAGAGCCAAAAAGCCAGCACCATCTCAGGATTCGTGAAGGAGAGCAGAGGGAAAAGAGGTAGAAGGAGTAGGAGGAATAAGAGGAGGAGGATGCCGCAGAGGCGCCGGCCTGAGAAGGCGCGAGAGAAAGAAAGAAAGAAAGAAAGTGGTGTGTATATAGGTATGTAGTGCGAGAAAGAAAGAAAAGAAGAGATGATGGAGGCTGGAAATAAAAGAGGGAGAGAAAGAGGGTAGAACAACCAAGAGTGGCGCGGGCGGTGTGCGCAAAACTGGCCCGTCCAGCACACTATTATATTGCTGCTGCTGCTGTTGCTGGATGGAGCATACGCAGGCGGCAGCAGCAGTGCTTCGAAAAGTGACTAATGACCGGCTGTGCTGCGGAGAGGAAGGAAGGGGGAGGGGGAAACTGATGGCAGCAGTCCTTCTCTTTCTCTCTCGCTTGCTTGTCTCCGCAGCATCAGTCGCAGGAGCAGGAGTAGCAGCCGGCAGCCCGTATTACAGCTTGATAGCGTCGAGCTTGAGCATCAAGCAGCAACAGCAGGGTTCCGCTTCTCTTCCTCCCTCTCTCTCTCTCATTCTTATCTCGCGCCTCGTTGCTTCGTTGCGCTTGTATACATTCCCCTCTGGGTAGCTGTATATACCTATACATCTCTCTTTCTCCCTCTATCTCACACTCCCGTATAGTGCGAGCGAGATCTGCTGAAGCTCGCCTCGACGGTCAACCGTGAAAAATGACTACACCATCCGCTCCCCACCCCCCTCCCACCGCCACTACAGAGCTTCTCCACACCTCCCCATAGTAGTCTCTCGCCTCTATCTTTTTCGCTCTCCTGCTCTTGCGCTTATCCTCTCCTGCGCCTTTGTCTTGTTCCGCATCTCCTTGCTTTCTTGGACTCTCTCTCTCTCTCTCCCTCCTGACTTCTACTCTTTGTCCCCCATTCCATTCCTCTTATTCCTCCTTATCTTTCTTAGCTTGTTGCGTGTGCACGTATATGTATATATATATAAAGCAGCGCGAGTAGTTTGTGTGCGAGCAGCCGGTAGCAGCAGCAGCAAGCAGCACTAATAAGGAAAGGAGCTGCGCGTGAACAAGAATATAATCACTCACAAAGAAGCAAGAGGAATAAGAGAATAGAAAAAAACGAGCAGAGACGACCCTACACACTCCGTGGCCGGATCGCCAATTTTGTTCAGCCAGTCCTTCCAAAACGGAGAAGCGCCACATTTTTATTCTTGAAAATCTTGATTGAACTGCCCAGTGAATAATTTTATACATTCTCTTTCTTTTTTCTTTTTTAGCGACTTCTCATTAAGACATATGCTAATACAGCAGTGTACTCGGTTGCTTACTTTGCTTTATTATATGCAAGCGCATCTTTTAATAAATAATGCAAAATATTTTATATTTCAAAAAATAAGAAAAAAGAAATTGGGATAAAGACGCAAGCTGAATCGGAATCTATAAAGTATATGTATACGAATGATAGTAATTTTATGAAATTACGTGCGCGTCTGGGCGAGAGAGAGAGAGAGAGAGAGAGAGAGAGAGAGAGAGACGGCCACGGCGGTATATAGTATAGTTTATCGTGCCCTCGTGCCTCGAGGAAGAAATAAGGAGAGAAAAGAGAAAGATATGCACGCACGTTAAGCTTGCATTTGCAAGTGCAGTCGTGGACACATGCGCGCGTGTGCTACAGAAAATCTGCCTACCTATTATACATACATGTATGTATGTATATGGGTGTAACCGTAGCTACTTTCCCTACAGCGGCAGCAGTTCTTTGACGCTACGTGTGAGTATGTATGTGTGTGTGTGAGGGAGGGAGAAAGAGAGAGGGAGCAGAGAGCGCGCGCGTATAATTAGGCGTAATGAAGCGGACACCTTATCTGCCGGAGCTGTGCACGCAGAGCAGAGCAGAGAAGAGAAGAGGCGCGAGCAGCGAAGCATCGCTATATACTACTGCTACTGCTGGCGCGCCAATATAGGGTCGGAAGAGAAAGAGCCATAAGCGTACACACACATGCACACACACACACATATACGAAAAGGTGCTGCTGGGGCTGCAGACACAAACTTACTCTCGGCGTCCAAGTGAAATAGCACCGTATGCGCATAAGCAAGAGAGAGAAAGAGAAAGAGAAAAGCAACGATGCGTGAATGCGGCTCACGGGCTCGAAGAGAGCGAGATAGGGAACCGGACCTCTTCTCTCTCTCTCTTTCGTGATGTATGTATGTATGTAGCAGGGGGAGAGCCGTAGTCTCTGTACAGCAAGTGTCTGTGTGTGTGTGTGCGTGTGTGTGTGTGTGTGTGTGTGTGTGTGTGTGTGTGTGTGTGTGTGTGTGTGTGGTAGTAGCGGGCGGTAGTGGCAATGGCGGCGCACCGGTAGACCTGATTAATTCACCGCGAGGTGTACTACGTACGGCGAGGCGCACAGAGAGACGTGGGCTGCTCTCACACCGACACGCGCAACCAGTACATAGCACAGCTCAGCACACGAAGTGCCAACCCCGCTGCCACCACCACCACCACCGCCTCCGGCGCCCGATCCTCTATATATGGCCCCTTTGAAGCGCGCGTTAACAGCAGCAGCAGCAGCAGCAATAGCGGTGGTGGTACGGCGACGGCGCATAATAAAATATGCGGCGCTTTGCTTGCCCTGAGTGGTAGCAAGAGTGAGAGTGAGAGAGAGAGAGAGAGAGAGAGAGAGAGAGCAGGAGATGCGAGAGGAGGGTCTTTCTCTACTTTACTCCTGGCAAAGCAGCCCGCACACAAAAGCGACCAAGCTCTCTCACTCACTCTCTCGCATCGATTTTTTGCAAAAGCGCCGACGTCGACTTGAATTTCGTCACCGTCAACGCGCCTCCTCCTATATAACCTTCCCTCGCCCCCGCGACCCCTCAAAGCTTGCGAGAAGAGCGCCCGTGCGCATTTACGGCCCTCCACTAAGCCTCGCGGGAATCTCCCCCACCCGCGCTATTATCTATACCCTGCAGCTTCTTTCTCTTTCTTTCGACAACCAAATTGCTCTTCTACACTTACATTTTTATCTATACATCTACTCTCTTTCTCTTTCTCTTGGGTTCTGCTGTAAACATTTGATCTCGTCGCTCTTCTCTTACTCAACTCTATACGCTTAAATTGGTAAATCTTCGTGATAACGATGTGCTCATGTGTAGCTACTATAGTCTAGCGTATTTTTATTATTAGAATAGCCGCTATGTCCGGCCAAATATTATAAGATCGATCTCTCTTGCCGTATATAAATGCGACACTTTAACTTATGCGTTCTAATTAACTTCTGGCTAAATGCAGATCTTAGAGAAGTGTTAAAGAGACTAACGATTACTATAATTGTTCTAGTGCTAGTTAGTTATTAAAACTTTTTTTCATAATTTTTGAAATTAGCATTAATTTATATGGCTTATTGTAAATACAAATTTTACATGATCTTATAAGAAAAGAAGAAACGAATTAATGTGAGGAATTACTTTAAGCGTAAAATAAGCGGAATTTTTAAAATAAAAAATTTGTGGAATTTTGACATTTCAAAACTTTGTTTCTTTTTGGAGCACTTGAGAATAAAATCATCCAAAAACTAAATTTTCAAATCAAAATTAACTGAGGTCTCCGTCATTTTAAAAAAATTATTAAATTTTAAACTCAAAAAAATGTAATAAGCTCAAAAATATAGGTAAACGTAAACAAAAAAAAAGTGTATTGTGAAAAGGTAAAAAAGAGAGAGAAAAAGAGAGAGAGAGAAAAAGAGAGAGATTGAGAGAATGTAATATACGGTCGACTAACCTTGTTGTGAGGCGGCTGAGTGGGCACGTAAAGCGGGGGATCCAATCCGGGATTAGTGACTGCATGTCGTCCGATGATCCGGTCAGCTGGCTTGGCCTCATATCCCTCGGGCTGTCCAATATGAAAGCCTTTGCTCTTCACCCAGAATCGAAACTTGCTGTTCTCCGCGCTGTTGACCTCCTCGCCCCGGAGCGTCCTCAGGATCCTCGCGTACTTTTTGATCGTGATAGTTTTGGTCTTGGCGAGATCGCCGTAGGTCTTGATCACCCAGGGCTGGTACGCGGTGAACATCGCGTCGTTCAAGAACTGCTTCGGCAAAGCCGCCCCGGACTCCCCAAGGCCCAGCGGGCTGGATCTGGCCCCTGGGCTGGCTGCGGCGAAGGGCACGTTCGCGGCCGCGGCAGCTGCCGCCACTGCGGCTGCGAGGACTCCGTGGCTGAAGCCGAGGCTGGTCATCGAGGCGGTAGCCGAACTGGAACTGCTGCTGCTGGTGGCGGTGGCAACGGGATGCTTGGCGCCTGGCTCGTCCGCGGTCGTGGCTGTGGCGGGCCAGCGCCCGGGCGGCCTGGAGGTCATGTTGGAGATGTCGAGGTAGGAGACGCTCGAGTTCTTGCTGAGGCTGGTCGCGTTGCCGACGAAGGTGGCCATGGCCGGGGGCATGTAGATGGGCGAGGGCAGGCCTTCCGAGCAGAGAGCTCGCTGGGCCTCGATCGAGAGGCCGGCGATCGAGGCGTAGGGTCGTGGATCCGACCAGAGCGGCGGTCCCGCACTCGCCATTTTTTTAATGTCTATGTCCTTGCAGGACTTGGGCGCGGAGCAGCGGCCGGCCGCCGCCGCCGTGGCACTGCGCGTCTTTTTTGCCACTGGCTCCGCAGGGGGGCTATTGAGGTTGCCCTGGGACGGGCTGTTGTTGTTCTCGGATCGGGTACGCTTGCTACCAGCACCACTCGACACTGCAGGAACTCGTCGGCGCAGACCCATCGTCGCCATTATCCGATTCTTCTCCTGGCAAAGGAAAACACCAGCTATTGGATTGTAATTGTTGGGCGCTATTAAACACTGATAGTAGTAGTAGTAGTAGTAGATCGAGTGGTCTCACGCGAGGTGAGTTACACTGTCGCGGGACTCCCTAATTTAAAAGCACTGAGAGACCTGCGCTGCTGTTGCTGCGCTCCGCTTCTGCAGGACCGGTGATGATTCGCTCCTATTGATCATAGCCGCTTTCCCCGAAATATCTGCAATTCAAAAAATCATTTATCATTCTTTTAATTAGTGCAATACTACTCGAATGTTTATTTTATTAAATCTAGTTATATTAAGTTAACACAAATGCAAGAGCACAGTGTATGAAAATTTTTTAATTTAAACTAGAACTGTGTAAATTTTTATCAACACAAAGATTTTAATAAATACATAACATGGTTTATTTGAAATGATTATTAGAATAAAATTTTGTGTTGATAATCATTCCAATTTTTGATTGTATACACAAATCGAGACGAAGTTAATAATCAACAATAAGCATTATATGATAACAACACACTTATAAAAATCTAAAAAAAAAAAAATAATTTTTAATTAAAAATAACTTAAAATTGAAAAAATATTTTATTTTTAATTTCATTCATCTGGAATTAAAAAAAGAAAGAAACAGCAAGAATATAACGGGACGATCGTGAACATATTCGAAACGCACACGAGCGAGACGAGGAGAGTGTGTTTGAAAAACTAAAGCTTGGCTGCCTATATAGGCGATTAGCAGTAGCAATCGTCGTAGCAGGAGGCAGTCAGGGCAGGAGTAGAAAAGCAAGTATGTAGGTATACGTTAGAAGGCCGGCGCGTTTGAAGAGCCGAAACGCCCGCATGCGGAATAATACACTCGCGGAGAACACAAGGCATCAGCAGCCTGTGCGCGCTCGAGAGAGGAAGAATTGTGTGGAGTAAAACAAGGGAGGGGGAAAAAAGGGGTAGGTGGCTGCGGAAGGAAGTGGAGGGAGAAATAAGAGAGAGAGAGTTGGCGGCGAAGGCGGTCTAATGACGTAGGTGTGCAGTTCTCGCTGCTCCCTGCACCTCGTATAGTATAGTCTCGCGAATCGGCGGCGGGCGGTCGGTGGTCTCCCCCTTGCAGTATATATACAAGTAGGCTTGCATAGCATTTATACCTACGTGTAGGTATATATTCGCACTCAAGAGCTGCAGCAGCAGCAGGCTAGGCGGGGTGATTTCAAAGAACCCCTTTGCAGGCGCCGCTGGCCCGCCACGCTTGCTCGACTGTATAACCACGGCAGGGGGGCTCAGGGAGGCTGCTGCTAAAACTACTATTACTACTGGCACTGCTGCAGCTCTACCACCTACCGCTCTTTTTTCTCTCTGCTCCAGCTTCTTGTCCCCCCGCCCCCCTTCCCCTTATAAATATACCGATCGGCCTGGATGTCTGCAGTTATAGCTACAATATTTCGCGCTCCCGTGCTCGCGCACGCACCCTGCGACTGTAGTATACGTATATAGGCATAGTAGTAGTAGTAGTAGTAGTAGTAGTAGTAGTGGTAGGTATAGGCTGGGGCAGTGTCGACGCTGCAGGAGAGATCGAGCCAAAGCGAGCGAGGCGTGCATTGTGCGCCGCGGCCCGCGTATTAAATAAGCCGTCATTGTTCGGGCTCAATGTGTCGTGGCGACGACGGCACACGCTATATATATTACTGCTGCTGTTGGCTGCTGCTGGCTGCTACTCGACTATGCCCCAGCGAGCACTCGACAACAGCAGCAGCAGCAGCCCCCAATTCTCTAGGCCCGCCCGGACTCTATTCCCTCCTTCCCCCTTTCTCTCTCATACACACACACACACACACACTCTCTGACAGCCTGATTTTGGAGTCGCGAAAGCGTGTCTGTTTATTCTGCTAGCGGGCTACTGCTGCTGCTGCTATAACTGCAGCTTCTGTTGTTGCAACGCGGCCCGACGGCAGCGACTAATTGAATGTGCCTCGGCTTCTACCGCTACGCGCCCACGGGCGCAATGCTGTTATATATGACTGACGCGTGTGTATATGAATACCTATAGGGGAGACCGGGGCGAGATTGCAATTTTTTTTTCTATCGTCTGTAACTTTTTTTATATTCATCATTTTCATTCCGGACAAAAAGGATCTTAAAGG
>JAPYZE010004320.1:0-10902 GCA_030522805.1 Leptomastidea abnormis
ATATAATACGTTCTGTCACACATATATATGTGCCTACATGTGTATGTGTGTCAACTCAACTTTTCAATTCTCTCTCTTATACACCCTGCTTAATTTTTCATATATACGTGAAAGAAGAAGAAGGGGGAGAAGTAACGTTTGAGAGAGGACAAAGTTCACGACTAGTCTAGAGAGTTTATATGTACGCGTGCTGGAATACGTGGCTTTTCAAACTTTAACTTTTGAGATACTACTATTGCTGTGTGGATGTACGTGCTTATATATTTGTTTTTCCTTTTACTTTCACTATAGTTGTGATATGTATACGCGACGCTTGTGAAAAGTTATAGTAACGTGTGATATTACGTATACGAAAGCTTGGTGGTATATATACTTTGCGAAGACAGCTTTAAAATATTGGTCTAGAGAAGTGATTTTATACTGAGATTGCATGTTTTTGATAAAGCTAACTGGTATTATAATATGTGTATATTTTCAAAAGGTGGGAGGGAAGTGAATGTAAATTAGGGATCGTGTCGATATTCGTATTGATATAATAACTTGGTAAGGATTTCGGTTTGAAAAGGGTGAGCTTTTTGTGCTGAGTTTATATTTTTCATTATCTTTCTATACTTTTGATACGCGTATGTGTGTGTATGAATTGCGTTACTATTTTGGTGTGTAAGCTTTTGGGTTATATATTTAATTGATATTGTTTTTTTAAATTTTATTAATTAATTATGATTGATTCGTTATTGATGAATCTAAGGGTTGGTTTTAAAAAGACTATTTAATCATATACAATATATTGAATGAATAATTTTAAAATTACATTTAAATAGTTTAAAAATTTTTTTAAATAATTTAAAAAAAAAAAGTTTTACTTCCTACTTACTCAAAATTAAAAACTGTATAACAATTACATTTCCAAGTTTTGTCAAAAATAATTTAACGCTAATAGTAACACAAGTACTTTATTTTCCGAAATAAAATAGTATAAAATTGAAAAGTCAAAATTACTTTAGATAAAGTTATCCTATAATCCTTCAATTTCTCAAATTTTACATAAGTTAAAACTTTGAAAATTTGCGTTCGTATAAGACGTAAATTTCTAAAATCCTTATTACCAAAATACAGCCTCTACCCGAATCAAATATATCAACAGTCACGTAGTTCAACATAAAAATTTTAATATCCCTACATATAATCAATTCACAGAGAATCAAATTACGATGAACTCAAAAATTAAAAAAAAGAGAAATAAAAAGAAATCAACATCAATCTACATTAACAGTCGTAAAAATACCGTATAAACTTGCACGAAACGAATTCGGAAAAGGTTCGACGTATAACATCTCTAAGATGTATTTTAGGGAACGCGTAGTAAGTCAAAAAGAGATTTCGAGTTAGAAGTCAAGCGAAACTCGACGACGACGACGACGACGACGACGACGACGGTTTTTCCCGGTCAGCGAACGTGTAAATGTTTAAACGAGCAATCGCTGAAGCTTTCTGTAACTGCATAATTTAACGTTATACTGAAGTGAGGTAGAGTAGGGGGGATGGTTAGAAGTACGTTACGTTACGAGCTTTGAAAAAATATATTTTTGGAAATATAAGGAAACTGAGAAATTTTTAGGATAGATTTTATTATAAGGACGAAGTAAAACATATTTTTACTTTGTTTTGACTAACTTTTTTTTCCTCTATCATTCTTGCCTAACTTCTCCACTTTCAGTTTCTTCCTTTCGGCTCGTTTACTCTGCATTTTGCTGTTGCTGTTTGCTTGAGACTACCGAGAGGCTTGTGTTTGTCTGTTTTAGGGACAACCTAATAGGAGGACTGGAGTTTGTGATGACGATGTTATGCTGGTAAGAATTTTAAATTATTTTATTTTTTTACATTTTTGTTTTGTTTGAACAAATTTTGGATGTTTGATGAATATAATAATTGTTTGTTGTAATGTTAAAATAGTATTTTTTATTATTAAATTACAAGAAATGAAAGAAGATTAGGAATGACAAAATTATTTAGTTAAATTTAATCGTTAATTTGATTTATTTTCATTTAATATTTTACAAGAATAAATTTGACTTTTATGACTCTTTTATTTTATACGTGTCAATGAAATGCGTTATTGAATTTAAATATATTTTAAAATTAAATTGAAACTTAAAACAAAGATAGAAATATGAGAAAGATGACCATTAACGATTAATATAACAGTTAATTACTTTGTATTATATATGCTGATGCAAGCGAGTATTATATAAAAGAGACTATAGTGGGACACGACGGTTGCATAGACAAGTTGATTAAGAGCTTATAAATATATGTATCTATTTACAAATAGTTATACATGTGAATTATGAGGTAAAATAGCTATCTATACATTAATTAAACTTTTGGACATTTGCTAATGAGTTTTTAATCATATTTTACATCGTAAATAAATTATTTTGATATGCAAAATTTAACAAGGCTGTGCATAAATAATGATGTTTATGTTTGATTAATTACAACATCATACAATTTTACATCTTTATTTTTGAAATATTTATTTAAAAATATTTTATAACTCTCGTGAATTGATCAAAATAATTATCTATTTAAATAAATGTAATTCTGATTAAAAAAAATACTACATATTTATTGTAAAAAAAAAAAAATTAAATCCATGAACTCTGCTTCCAATTCATTATGCTTATTAGACATTATCTTGATGAATAATTTTTTTTTTTTTCCAACTTTTAATATCAGAGAAAAGCTCAGTATAAGAAAAGCTGAAAAAAAATCTTGTATGTTAGCTTGAAAAAAAAAAAGATTGTAAGTCTATGGTTAAAGTCTATTCAGCATTTACCAGAGCTACTGTAAAAGTCTCAAATTAAATTCTGTAGTAGTAAAGTAATGAAGCATTATAAGCGCTCTTTGAGCCAGCAACGTATTTACAAGAAAATAAAGTTTGTATTACTTTCAAATATTTTTCTTTGATTAAGAAGAAAAAATAATATGATACGTGTTTTTAATTTTGAAAAAAAAAGTAATAAAATTAAATAATATTTTTCTAAAAAATAAAATTTCTTTTACTTATCTTTCGCGTATCTATCACAATATTTATTTTTCTAAACAGATCAAATATCCATCAATCAATTTCTATTATCCCCTTATTCTAATCATTTGTTAAACACAATCCCTCATTTTCCAATCATTAAACCTGGAAATACCAAACATTTTCAACAACCCCAAAATATTCATATCCATTCAAAATCCATCAAAAATAAGTACAGTCATTCTCAATAACTATTATCGTATAGACAAGCAAAATAAGATATCCAAAAATAATATCAAAGCTATATAAAATTCAATAGACCCAATACCATATCCCGTATAATATTCGACATTCATACTCAATATAGAAAACAAAGATCGAACAAAATGCGCATACAAAATCATCATCTACTCCTATGTACTATATAATATGCAATCCAAAAGATTATGCTGATACGTATATAAAAGCCAACTAACTCCCATAATACAACTCCCACCTCTCCAAAAATATACATACACACATACATATATTCATACGATATATAATAACCAAAACAATTTGCAGGTGCGATCTGGTGAGAAGACATTTCAGCTTTGTGGATGGAATAGTGGACAGCACAGTAAGTACATGCATACATATATATCCTTCTGTACTAAAGCACACGTGTGCATGGGTTCTATTTTCGGGGCTTTGGTATTGCCGAAATTGAAATCGGCTATGCTTGGCTGCTATTGTGTGTGAATCCTGGGTATGGCTGGATTACGTAACCTAATGATCAGTCGTGGACTCTGTATATATGTGTATATATATGCTTTGGATGTTGGCTATGAAAGGGAGAAGGGTTATACTATACAGACACTCACACGTGAATTCATAAGGCGGATTAACGCGCTAAAATTGTACTAGTTGCGTGTAGGTATACTTATAGGAGACTAATTTTCCTTTTGGAAGAGAGGATTTTAAGATTGTTATGGGTTTTACTATTATATGTTTGAATGCTGAGTGAGAAAGGATTTGGAAGAAATTTTGACTTAAGGAAAAATGATTTTTCTATACTAAAAATAGTTGTGTCATCTACTAAAACCTGTGTAATAATGGTTGACCGAAATATATATTTATAAAGATAAGCAATTATTGACTCTGACATATCTAAGAATTTAGATATCAACGTGCATAGTTATTATAATCAATGTAAAATTCAAGATTAATTTACTAAAATTATTTTTAATTTTTTTTTTTTTAATTTAAGTAAGAGTAATTTATTGAGTTGAAAACGTGATTTAATCTAACGTATCTGCCTACATCAATATCGCAATATATATCCTTTATCTAACCACCAAACTAATAAATTGGCATCCCACAAAATTTAAACTTTGAAAACCGCAAAATTTCAATTTTCAACTTGACAATCAATATGCCAACATAAAACCACAATTTTCATAATAATTAAATTTTTGTACTTCATTTTAACATACCTTTAAAAAAATTGTTTAATCAATCTCTCACTAATATAATCATTCCTCCTCAGTTTACATCGATGTAGGCGAAGAACCAGTAACCCTAAACTTTCGTCTACCAGGCAATTTAACATCACGCATGTGGGAGCTAAGAATTTTACAACTTGGTTTCGAACAACGTGCTCCAGCTGGTTGTCTACAATATCATCGCTCTGCCAATGGTAGTTTACGTAGTCTCAATTATCTACCAAATGGACGTTACTTAGCCAATCACGATTATCTCATATGTGTAAGACAAGAGCTTGGCATGTGCAGTATAGCTTATACTACTTGTGCAAGTGATTCTTTTCGTATTGGTGCGCCAAACGCTAGTAGAAGAAATGTCACGAGTTTTCAAAATACTGAGAATGATGATGATGAAGGTTCTGGTTTTGGTCAGACTGATATTATGAATGTCGAAGCTGGACGATGTAAGGATCGTGTGCTTATACCTTGTGATTTCGAGGAGTTTATTACGGTATGTAGATTATATTTTTTATGCTTTTATTTTTAGTTGATTTTTAAATTTAAGAGATAAGAGCTTTAAATTTTATTAGGAGAGATTTATTAGTAATTTTAATAAATACATAGTTTTTTCGTACTGTTTAGTAATGACAAAACTTATTAATTTTAAAGAATAATTAATAAATAATAATTAAATGTAAACATTGTTAATGTAACAAAAGATTGATATACTTATTTTTATAGGATGTAGTTTTTCATCCTTGATTTTATCACTCGTAAGAGCGTAATCTTTTTTCTTAAGATTTTTTGATGGTACGTGATAATCATCATTTTGATTAAGCTTTCGTACGTGCAAATAATATAAAAAAAGTAAACTCATCAGAGTTGAGAAAAAGTTATTGTTGTAATATACTTGAAACGACTGTTTTTCTTCTGTAAACGATCAGTAGTGAAAATGTCTCGTCAAACAATCTATATAGTAGAGACAAGCTCGAGTTATTAAGTGTAATGATAGTTTTTTTAAGAAAACGAAAAACATCTTGAGGACAGATTTACACGTGGCTTACACTGTGATTTACAAAAATCTTCTTTTTCGACCTCTTTTCTTGAAGTAATAAGGCTATTCTATTCAAAACCTGCTTTTAAAAACTTTGAAATTTAAAATCTTACACGTTCTTTCGAAAATGGGTTGTAAGAAAGTTTATTTGAAATTCTTATTCATTCCTTTTTTTCTAAAGTAAGCTATACATGCAATTTATTCATTATTTTTTCATAATATTTGTACAAAAAAATATTTAATTTTTTAATAATTTTTAAACATTAAATTGTTTATACAATTTTTTTTTTTAATTTTAAAATCAATATCGAAAAATATTTATTTATTAAATCTCTTGATGTATTGTTATGACTAAAGTAAAGCAATTTATATTTATTCGATTTATAGCTTATAGGACTATATAACGCTTGAGTAAACATGAACAATCAAGCGTATACTGTTAGCACGGATAAAGCAACATTTTTAATCATTTTCTCTTTTTTCTTTTTTTATTTTTCACAAGCTTTTAAAATATCAAACAATATTTTTAATCCATTTTCTATACTATAAATTTTTTAACCAAATTCATTTGCATTCTATTCTGAATGACAATTTATTTATATTTCCTAAAAATTTTTCATTTTTATTTTCTAAAACAATTAAAACTATTACATCTAGAAAATTGAATTCTAGTTTTAAAGAAATTCAATTTTGAAAAACTAAACAAAACAAGTGTAACTTTAGTAATTTGAGAAAATGAAGAAAATTTACTTGTTAACTTTATTCACTGATTAAAAGCATTTTACGATAATGAGTCTTTTGTATTGTCTTGTTTGAAGAAGCAAAACAAGTGGATAGGTCAATTCAAGCAGAGAGATATAAATCTAAAAAGAGGCACTTAAGTCAAAACTCGTTGACTTTTTTTTTAGTTACTTATTTGGCTGGAACTGTTACATAAAATTTGTAAAAAATCAATACTATTTCTAAAGCTTTTAATTCGTTTAACTTAAATTTTTCAATTACAATTTTCAATTTTCTTTCGTTTAAATATTCATAAACTTTTGTAACTTAGTAATCAAATTTCATTAAAAACATTTCACAATAAAAATTAAATAAACATCAATACATCATAATAAAAAAAAATTAATCAACCCAATTTTTTTTCAAATTCAATAATATATACCTTTATATACACTCCAAAAGCTTTCTAAAAAAAAGCATACAACAAATACCATACCTTTTATAAAAATTAAAAAAGTATCCAAATATCATTCTCTACAATACAATACAGAAAAAAATTAGGTCAATCCTCAAAACCACATCTCTCTAAAATAAATTAAGCTCAACAATATCTAACCCCCCCCCCCTTTCAAACTATATAGTATATATAATATCCAGCATCTGGAATGCAAACATTGAACTATAGTTGAAATTGACGCCGCATGACCTCAACAGTTAAATCGAATCCGAACCGAAAGAGGCTTATATACCCTATCCCCAATTCCCAACTACCTCCTTTAATAAGCAATAAGCGCAAGGATTAATTCATAGCGTGCAAAAGCTACCTCGCCGGAAAGTTATCTCAGAGTATAGACAAGCATTTTACTCCATCTCAATCGATACATATACATATTATATTAAACACAATTGCATTGTATTTCGTTATATTATATATTCTGCGAATTCTCGTCTTGCCTCGAGCGTTGCAAGCACAAACTTACTCTTAAAAAGCTTTCTCTTTTATTATATACACACACAATTCAAAGCTTATTTCGTTCAGTTGCAGAAACGCTGCAGTTGTATATAATTTTCCGAAAACTTTGATAATTAAGACCGACCTCCGCTATATAAGCTATATTCAAATTTTCCAAGTAAAAAGCTCCGTTTTCTTACTCTCTCACTCGGGAATAGTTATGCTTACTTTCGTAAGATTCGTTCACACAGCAGACCGATTGCATTTATACTCTGCGTTCGCTAATCGAATCTCTAGCTTACTCACTTTCTCTCAAGAAGTACGTGTCTGTCCACTAGCTTTTTCATCCTCTGTTCGCTGGTTGGTTGTTCGAAGCGAGCAAGATTCCTTCTTCTCTGCGAGTACGGGTCTCAAACCCTATATATATATATATATACTCTGGACTTTTCAACAACTTGGTAGTCTATATACCTATATATAGAGAGTAAAAAAGAGTCAGCTGTGCAAGAGAGTTGCTGTACGAGATAGGATGAAAAGTTTTTGATAATTGAAAGTGGCCCCCTCTGTTTCTAACGTTTTCCTTCAACTTTTAATCTCTTTCTTTTTACTGTCTTTTTTTTTTTATTTTTCTCTTTTGTTTCTTCAGCCAATTTTTTTCTTCTTCTTTTTACGTTGCTGCTTTTTGTTTTGTAATTAACTGTAACGATTATTTTTTTTTGTTGTTGTTTTAGTTAGTAGATCGTGGAAGTTTAATATGTTCATTTTCAATAATACGAAAATAATTGTATTACAATTCAAATTTAAAAGCGAAGAAAAAAGAAATAAAAATTAATTTGCCTATACTTTTACAAATTACAAATAAAGTGTATCATCGTGAAAATCGAGCAAAGTCAAGTACAATCATCTCTAATCTAAACTTAAAGTCTTGCAATTGCAACTTGTTTGAAATTACACGTAATACATAAAGGAGAACACGTACATACCTATACATAATACTTGAGAGAAACTTCCTCGAAGTGCGTTTGTTCCGTCTTTCTACAACATAATTTCTCATTATATATATGTGTAAAGAGGAAGAAATATACACGTGCACAAGTGCATTTGTCTCATACACGACAAAGATCCACGAATCACTGAACATTATATATACGCGTCCTATATCTTCAAGCTCGTGCTTTAGAACTGATTATGAGCTAATTAAGCTAAGTGAGAAATTTCCAAAATCAAAAAACTCTGTGTAGCACTCACACATACATACATACATACATACGAATACACACCTATATAATATAGTCGATTGGTCGTTGTATAAAATGGCAAGAAGGAGAAAACTGTCGTTTCTTCCTTTTTTCTCCTCCTCAGAGGTGGAAATTGAAATTCCAATGTCTCTCGAACTGCTGCTTGAGAGTCCGAGAGTTGAGAGAGAGACAGAATTCAAGGAGACCTACGATAAGGAAAAGGAGGTGAAAAGGAAGTGGATATAAGGGGGTGTTGAGTAGGAAAGGTAGAAAGAGGTGAAAAGGGATGTTAAGGAGGAGCTTGGAAGAGTCCTGTCCTTTTTGTCTCTCTCGGAAATCCGTACCTTTCTCTTTCTTTATTTTTTCTTTTCTTTTTCTTTTACTGTGATTTCAACAGGTCAATTTTTTGCTCTGATGTTTTTTCTGGTAATAACTTATATGTACCCTACACGTCGTATATTGATACGTACAAATTTTATTTTAATTTTAATTTCAGCCGGGTAACGATGGTGCTGGTATCTGTAACCTCGAACATTGTGGAACGTCATTGTGTGACATGGATTCAACGACGACAACGACTACCACAACGACAACAGCAAAGTCGACAAAGAAGAAGAAGAAGAGAACGACGAGGAAAACGACAACGTCAACGACGACGACTATAAAACCAGGTGTTTCAAAGAGGAGTTCAACATGTAGGGTTGAAACATCGGCATTACCATTTCACATAAGATTGGCTTTTGGACCTGGTGAGGATAGTGGTAGTTCACCAGAGGATAATACAGGCATGTGTCTTATGTATGAACAACTTGCTTGTGTGCCTTGAACTTTTTATTATAGTTATATATTGATTTGTATAAATTTGTATGTTGTTGATGTGTATCTGTAAAAAAATTGAGATTTACAATAGGTTGAAATATAAGGACGAACATACCTATATGATGCGAGCATGAGTTTGATGACAAACTATATAATGTAAATTATTTTTTAAGTCGTTAAGACGTATAAGCTTATTTAAGTTGTATGTGTGCAGATGTAGTTTGGAAACATTTTAGACTAAGAGCAAAAATTTAGATTTGATTAAGTGGTTATTTATGACGATGAAATTTATTACAATATTAAGGTTATAATTAAAATATTAAGACATTTTTTACAAAAAAGAAAAAAAAGGTCTGAAATCAAATAAAAGATAGTTTAAGTAAAAATAAATTTTATAAAAATTAGAGATAAAATCATTATTTTATATATTTATTCATTCAATAAACGAAATTCTATACAATATTGAATTTTTTTTATAATCATAATAATTGTACTTTACAAGTTCATAAGTTCGTTCAATACCTAAAATTCGAAGAAATCGTTACTTCGAATTAATTTAAGAGGTTATCGGAAAATTCGTTTTGATTTATTAAAATAATCCTAAGCCTTATATTATTAGAATAAGTCCTTCAATTTGAGTAAGTAAATTAATGATGTCTTTGGTTTTAAATAAAAGATATTTTAAAAAAAGACATTAATACATAAAGTCGTTGGAAATAACTCGTTATGATATATAATTTATCTCCCTGATTTTTTTTCTATTCACAACCTGTTGTACATTGTATGTCAATCGTCTGTAAATAAACTTTACGATCGTCAATAAAATTAAACAAGCATTAAAATCATTTTGAATATCACCTTTCTCAACACACCCTCTGCTTGACAAAAACTATAATAAAACAAAATATGTATGTAATAAAATACCTATATTGAAAAATGAATAATCTATCATATCTCAATACAATAAAAAGCACATATTTAAAAGGCATTGTTCAAATTCCAAAAGTCAAAAGTTTGTTTATAGCTCATTTCAATTGAGTATATACATATAGCTCATATTGCACAATATATCAAGCTCTCGTTTCCTTTTTAAAGTAAACCTATTACAAAAAAAAAAGAAAGGGAGAAAGAGATAAAAAATTTTATTCCCGGCTGGTCAATAAAGGCCTTGACCTGAAAAAGGGAGTAAAAAAACACTTTATTCCCTAGAAAAATGAAGTAGGTACTATACATCCCTAGGGACGTAAAGTTCCTTTTTTACGTCCCTAGGAACGTAAAGTGACTTTATGTACAGTAAAAGAATAATTTATTATTTTTTTTTATAAATTTTAACTTGCGGATATTTTTTAGATTGATTGCATTATTTTGATATAGAATATGCTTTAATTTAATAAAAAAATTCAAAAATTAAATAAATAGAAGATAAACAATTTTTAACATTGCATTATATCTGTATTGTAAATATAGATATAGCATCGAAGGCCCCGAGCTCCTACTAGACCCAAATTCGAGATTTTGGTCAAAAGCTCTTCTGCGGCTAATTTGCGGATACTTTTTACATTATTTGCGTTATTTTGAGACAGAATATGCTTTGATTCAGTTAAAAAATACAAAATCTAAATAAATAT
>JAPYZE010004322.1:0-15183 GCA_030522805.1 Leptomastidea abnormis
GTACGATGCCGAGCTTTGCTCGACGGTACGTGGTACCTGACGGTCTTTAGAGCGTCAAAGGCGCTCAATGCTGACACTAGCATTTTTCGGCGCGACCGCAACTAGCGAGCCCGGTGACGCTGCGCGTTACCGGCAGACGGGGCTAGGCAGTTCGCGACTCAACATTGTAGAACGTCTCATTATTAACATTTACTATCTCTCTCCTCCGCCCATTCATATACTTATTTATTAAAGTAACATTAACTTGCATATCAGTCGCGCTCATTTTACGACCCCTCCTTTGCAATAAGGGCCATACCTGGTCACACGAACTAAGAACGCACACCTGCGTACGTTACAAAATCAAAGAAGTATTTCTCAAAACGATTCACATTACCTAATTTCATTAATGTCATCAAACCATTATTAATAACAATATAAATTATACACTAACGATTTTTTACATTTTTACTTTCGCATATTAATACATTAAGTCGCATTATAATACATAAAATTGTATTATTATATATCGCATATACCTAACACATAGCGTTCGCTTGTAAGATTTAATAAGAAAATTTTAGAACTCTCTCATACATGAACTTAAAGGAAACTTAAGCGCTTGCGAGAAAAAAAGGTTCGTCGGAAAAAATAACTTTATTTAAAAAAAATAAATATTAAATTAAAGAAAATTTCTTTGATTTAAAAAAATTGTTTTACTTTTTAATAAATATGTTGTTAAAAATAAAATTTTTGTGACTCAAAAAAGATTTTTTTTAAGCAAAAAAATAAATAATTAATATTATATTCATTCATTGAAAGAAATAAGTATACATCTAAGAAAATTATTTCTTTAATGCAAGATCTAATTATGTTAAATTTAAAAAATAAATTATTTTTGAAATAAAACATTAATGCTCTATTTAAAAAAATTACTTTTTTAATTTTAAAAACGGTATTTTTCAAGTTAAAACAATGTTTTTATATAATATATATTTTCCGTTAAAGCATATTTTTATTAATTTAAAAAAATAATTTCTTCATTATTTTATATTGTAAACTAATAATTTTTTGTTTTAATCAAAATAATTTTGCTTTATTTTAAAGAAATGATTTTATTGGATAAAAAAATAATATAATTGATATTTGAACTCAATAATTGATCTTTTGTTTCAAAGAAACTTGGTTTTGTTTTTTTATAATTATTATTTAAAGAAACACAAGTTTTTGTATTTAACAAATTCTTTATTTTTAATAGAAAATTAACGCTTTAAGTTGATATCAATTTTTTTAAATAAATAAAATTATGCTTTAAAAAATATTATGTCATTCAAAAAAACATTGTTTGTCATTAAAAAATCCGGTTATTAAAATTAAAAAAATAATTTTTAATTATTTTATTAATTTAAATTTAAGATAAGTAATTCAATCAAAAAAGTATTATATAAATTAATTCATTTCTCAGATTTAAAAAGTTTTTTTCAAATCGAAGGAATTTCATTCTCAGTGTATACAAATCAGGCACTGTTGTCAGGCTGCGATTACACTGAGCTTTTAATTCTCTACCAAGCTATGGCGATGGCTAGTTTGGTCGATGGCTAAAGTATAAAGCAGTGAGCCCATGTTCACCTCTTCTCTTTCCTTTGCTTATAATTTGTTGGATGGTAATGGCTCGTAAGGTTCATTTCTTCAATATTGATTGTTTGAGTCAAGCTTCTATAAATTCTTATCAAGTCTCTTTTTTTCAAGTTTTCTTGTTTGTGTCAAGCACCTTTAAGTTTTGTCTGTATTGTCAGGCTCTCATTTTTCCAAAGTCAAAACATTCTTTTTCAACAATAGCCGAGTTTAAATCGCCATTTCCTATTGAAGTTCTACTTATCATGGTCCAATTGCTAACCTCTTTGACAGTCAGAAGAGTCCAGATGCCTTTTACATTCTTTTAAGTTTAAATATTATTTCTTGTGATTTGTCTACTTCTTTGGTTGAGTCAAGTTGGGACCATGGATTTGTTTATTGGTTATATATGTTTCATGGAATTTGAAGCTACTTCGTTGGTAGCCGAGCACTGCTCTCCATCACTTTAAATACCTAGCTATCTTTCACGTAGTTTTGTATTATGTGTTCGAGTTAGACTCATTATTCTATTTGCTTTTCTACTAGATTTATTTATTGTATCATCGATACCTTCTTTGATAGCAAAGTTTACCGATACTTCCTCGATTGCTCTTGGCTACATGAGCCTTCCCCTGGTTTGCATCTTTATACATGCTTTTATAGCCTAAATAAATAGTGTTTGCCTGTTGTACTGTTGATAGTTAGGGGTAACTTTCAATCTTTACGCTAAATTTCATACTTTGTTAGTAGTAAAAAGTCAAGCTTCCTTGATACTTTTACCGCAGTTTGCTTGCCAAACTTTCTTGGTCTCGCCAATCGTACCAATTTTATTCTGTAGTTGCTTGCCTGTCAAGCTCTTTCTTTTTTGTCTAGCCTGCAGTCGCAAAACCCCTTTATTTTATTAGTTTGGCTTACTGAAAACTTTTAAAAAATTCACTTTGACAGGTAGACTAAACTATCGAAAGCCTCCTTATTCAAGTTTCGCTTGCTCAGTTAAGCGTTTACCAGCTTATTGGTGATAATAGCCACTATTCGTACACATATTGATTTGATGTTGATTCGTACGTCCTTATTGATTTGATCAAAGATTAAATTAACTATAATAGGTTAATTTGAACAGCTTCAACGCATCGTTAATGATTAGAAATTCATTTTTCCTCTTTTTTGTTTTTTACTACTCGTTCTAATTCAATATAGGAGTCGTTATATGCAGATTATATTATGCGGTTTCTATAATTCGCGGTTAACGAAATGACTCCATCTCTGGATTTATGCAGACACGTTCTTCAATTATTTGCGGCCAATTTCAATCGAATCGAAAAAATTTTATTATCTTTTGTTTTATCGTATTTTCAAAAAAACCTGTCATCGTCAAAAAAATTGTCTTGACAATTTACAGTTGTAGCTTCTTTATATAAATTTATATTTATAACTCCTAAAAGAAAATATAACTCTCTAGATAAAAAACTCCCAAAAGAATAAAAAAAATTACGAGTCTCGCAGACAAAATCAAAATATTGGATTAACTGTGAGGAGGTATATATAGGATTCAATTTATTTAATCAGTTTGCTACAACTCGATAGTAAATCTCTCGCTTTTTGCGAGACACTATGTTGTAATTAGCATTTTTAAAAATTTAAGAATATAGATTTATGAAATTTTTACAAAATATTTGTAATTTTTCTTCTTTAAATGGTATAAATTTCAAGCTATTTTGTAATTTATTTTTTGAAAAAATTAGGAAAAACTGTTTTTTTAGTTTATTTTGTAACTTGAATAAATTATTATATATTAATTTGAAATTTGCACCAGATGTTAAATTTTGGTTCTAGATGGCCCCTATATTTTTCAACTTTATTGGGTATTTTTCGAGATGTCAATTTTTTATTTGATGCTACTTTGATTATTTCATTTTTTCTTATGAAAAATTGGTTTTTGGCAATTTTAAGATTATTTTAACATTTTTTTATTTTTTAATGTAGATTGTGAAAAAAAATTAAAATTGATATTTTTCACAATCTTATATTGTTCTTTCCATTTTTAAATAGTTTTGGCAAAGTTAGTTTTCAATGATTTTTAAATAGTAAGAATTAATTTTTGTTTTCAAATAAATTCTATTTTGTAGTGAAAAAATGTTTTATTTTTGTTTTTTTTTACTTGTTTTTTAAGTTATATTTAAAAAAAAAAACACTTATTATGAGGAAGCTTTCTGCCAAATTGGCAGAAGTTTTTATTTTAATTATAAATGTTTTATTTTTATTAAGCCGACCAACTCCCGTAACATCCGGTTAGATGCAAGCTCCTTTTCAGCTCGAGTTAAAGAGCAAACTTCAACACCCTCAATTGCTTCGCCAAAGATACAATATACTCTTCCTTCGCGTTCTCGAGCAAAAACTTCCAAAACTAAACCCTTTCTTTTTAACACATCCTTTTTTTATTTGTAATATACTGTTAATAACTGTTTACAGATACGTGGAGTGCCAATACTAAACCACTACAAAAAACAACTGCAGAGAACCCATCTTTTGAAAATGCAAAATTATACTCTAATCAGCAAATAGAAGTAACAAAAAAGATTTTAAATAGTCAACGTGATGTATATAATAAGCAATGTAAACGGAGCGACAATTTTGAATGTAAGAGAAATGTTCTTGTTGCTTCAGCTTCTGAAGATATTAGTCCTTCTAAGAAAAGTATTATTTTTGATGCTTTTCGTCCAAGAAGCAAATCTGATGTCAGTAAAACTAAAAAGCCAAGTATTATAACCAACATGAAAAATGCAGTTCATGTAAGTCTTTTTTTTGCAAAATATATAAAGAAATAGAATAATTAAGGACAAGTTTATATTTTTTATATTTTTAATTATTAAAAATATTTTTAAAACTTTGCTTTTTTCATTATTTATTACATCGTCATTTCTTTTTATATTGTGTCTTAGGGAATTCTTTCGTTTTTCTGTGACTTATCTATGCATTTAACATAACAATAATAATAGATCAAACATGAAACTTATTGAACGTAAAATAAGAAAAGTTTTTTCTCATGAAAATATTATTGAACATATATGAGGAGTCTATTGCTTCCTCAAAGAGAAAGCTTGGCGATTGTCCAAAAAAGTTGTGTTAAAAATACGTTGTATGATGTAAGGAATCATAATCTGCTATTAACTTGAATTTTTTTTTTCGTGGCTCTTTTTTTCAGTGCATGTATTTTTAAATGTACAAAACCGTTAATAAATAATGTTCCTATTCGATTTCGATCGGACAAAATGGATTATTTTCGTTTTCAAATTTACTATTTGAAAAAATTATTTTTTTAGAAAATGAGTTTTTATTACAAATTAAAGAAAAGAGATTTTAAGAAAAAATTTATAGTTGACGGATGAAAAAATATTTGTCTTAGGCCTGGATCGAACTGATAACTTTCTGCTTACCAGACAGTCGCTCTTCCATTAGAGCTACCGGGCAATTAAACAATTCACGCCACTAGACTCACATTTCTCCAAAATTCACAGCAGTAATTTTTTAAAGTTTTTAATTTTTTTAATTTTTTAATTTTCTAAATGAAAACTCATTTTTTAAACCACACCTCTGGTGGACGATATGAGCAACTCATAGTCGAGAAACGGAGAAATATGTCTCTGGCTGGTGTGACTTGTTCAGTCGACCGGTAGCTCAAATAGAAGACCACCTGTCCGGTAAGCAGGAGATTGTCAGTTCGATCCTAGTCCACGACAAATATTTTTTCGTTTGTCTACTATGAATTTTTTCTTAAAATCTCGTTTCTTCTAATTTGTAAATGCAAAAAAGAAAAGTCTCGCCTGACAAGCAAATAAAATAATTGTCATTCGACTGCTTAGTCCACGATCAATACATTTAATTAATTATTTTTGTTTTTTGCGATCTTTTGTTCTTTTTTTTTTAATTTTTTTGTAGGTTGTTGTTTTAAAATTATTGTCAAAAAGCTTGTTAGGTTACGAAGTGTGTAGCCTACTTAATTTTTACAGTTTTATCTAATGAATAATTAAATTACTTTCTTACTAAACATATTTTTTTTTGTCATGTATATAATATACAATGAGATAAGTTCCACACTTCGTAGTCTAAGCGAAACACTGACAATGCAACACGTGCATTGTACAGCTAACACCATATACTGAAGTAGAGAGAGAAGGGTAGCGATGGACAGTACACTTCGCCGGTCGAGGAGAAGTATGCAGCCCTTGCCTCCTCAGTCTCGGAGTGCCTGTCAGACGGACCACTGGATCGCTATAATTGACCTCAGTAATTACGCGATCGATATTATTTATATTTTTATTATTATTATTTACCTTTGTACATCTGTTTGATATTTCTTAATATCATCCATCAATACTCACAGTACTTGATTGTGTGCAAAATCGATAATGATTATAGATACTACCGAAGCATCTTCGTTGATCTCAAGTGCGAAGTACTAGTGTAAAACATCTGTTGTTTGGGATTGGGGTTTTACTTTGTAAGACAAAACCGGAGTGGACTGTATATTTATGGGAGCGGTTTTGAGCGTATGGGGACAAAGGCAGTAACTTTGTGAGGAAGAGGAAAATTTGCTCTTTACTTCGAGCTAGAGAGGAGTGTGCACTTAACCGCGTGCACGGGAGTTAGTCGGTGTTTGAAATGAAATACTCGCGTTTAAACAAAACAAAATTAACACTTTATTTAATAAACGGAGTATAAACTGAAATTACAAGACATCTACCCTGGCTCGAAAGTCAGTGCAAATGCTTGTAATAGAGACGGAGAAAGCGTGCGCTCTGGGCGCTGGTGCGACGTAAACTCCCGGCAAGCGCGTCTTGCCGTACAGAAAAAGAAGAAGAAGAAGACGGAAGTAGATGGAGATATCAGCGCTAGTTTCCGCTGATGCGCATAATAATATTACTTTTACTTTTAAGGCGCAGTAACAAATTAATGGCGCGAATCTTTAAATACATTTAATTTCAAACATACTCCCGACTTTGATGCGCCGTAAGCTCTGAAGGAGCATCAAATAGAAATAAGCTTATCTACTGAAATTAAATTAGTGATAATCGAAATGAGCTGATCTACTGATAAGTTTATTTCGATTATCACTAATTTAATTTCTTGTTACTACAAGAAATTAAATTAGTGATAACCGCAAACCTAAAACTAACTAAATTTAAAATCAAAATTTTGAATTTCATTCCTCCCGACTATGACGCAACGCAGTGTAACGAAAAAGCGTCAATAAAAACAAAATTGAACTATGATCAGTAATCATAGAAGGAGTAAATTCGCAACACATTTTTTTTTTAAACAAAATCGATTAAAGTCAAATCAGTAATGACTAGCATGTAAGAATATAATAATTACTCTGAAACTCACAATTTATAACAATAAAATTAAAAGTTCTTCAGCTCGGCGCATTATAATTAATTTAGTAATCGGCCTAATCAGTGATGATGAGGCAGTACGAATCTCAGCCACTCTCACCAATGAGTTAGGGTCTTCGAAGACTCTAGCTATTCTTCCTAATGGCCATCTACCCGGTGGGACTAGTTCGTTTTTAATGAAGACTAAATCGTTTACCGATAAAGATGGTTTAATTTGCTTCCACTTGTTTCTCTTCTGCAAGGATAGGAGGTACTCAGAAGACCACCTTTTCCAGAAACTTTGAAAACCGTGGGTTAGCAATTTTCAGCAACGAGAGGGAGGTATATTGTCATCAATAATATTAGGCTCAGGAACAAGATACGAAGGTCTCTGAATAAGAAAGTGTGCCGGGGTTAAAGCACCGAGGTCTGAAGGATCGTCAGTTAAAGGGATAAGAGGCCTTGAATTTAGGCATGCTTCTATTTGGCACAATAGGGTAGAAAATTCGAGAAAGGTAAGCACTTGCTCTTCTACGACTCGCTTAAGGTGGAACTTGGTAGACTTGACTGCCGCTTCTCAAATGCCACCAAAGTGAGGAGCAGACGGGGAATTAAAATGCCAGTTAGTTCCTAATTTAGTTAGCTTTGAAGTAAATGTAGAGGATTCGTTTCTCTTCACAAGCATTTTACCTAATTCGCGAGAAGCGCCTATGAAGTTAGTGCCCTGGTCATTATAGAGATCAGTGCAATGGCCACGACGAGAAGTAAAACGGTGAAAGGCAGCGATAAAAGCTTCAGAAGAGTAATCCTCGGCAACCTCTAAGTGAACAGCTCGAGTTACCATACATATAAAAAGAACTATGTAACCCTTCTGCGTACCTCTGCCTCGAACTTTCGCTAAGCGAATTGGAAAGGGACCTGCGTAGTCGACGCCGGTTTTTTGAAATGGTGGAGTCAGAACTACGCGAGAAATCGGAAGGTCGCCCATTAATTGCATAGCGGTGTCGCTTTTGTACCTTTTACATGACATACAACCTTTTATTATGGAGCGAACGAGTTGTCTTCCATTGACAATCCAATAAGTTCGGCGTAGAGTTAAGAGAGTTAATTGTAAATTGTTAATTTAATTGTTAATTTAATTGTTATTTAATTGTTAATTTTTTACCGTGCAGTGTTTTAGCATCTGCCTTCTCGACTAGTTTTTCAGTGAAAGAGCTGAGAGGATGTAGTAAGATAGGATGTTTCTCATCGTAATCAACCAAAGCTTGACTTAATCGACCACCCACTCTCAACAACCTATCAGCAAGTATCAGATTCAAATTCGCTAATTTACTAGAAGAGAGCAATGAAGTCTCTTTTGAATTATGACGTTTAGAGAGAATAGAAATTTCTTACTTAAAATGGAATTGCTGATGTATAAAAATAAGAAGAGATATTGCAGTTTGAATTTCAGCAGGACTAAGTTCTTCAGTATCTCGCGAAATAAAAATGTCGGGTTTTAGAAAAGGAAGAACTGGATTTAGATTTTTGGATTTTCCCTGCAAAACCTTAAACCTACACTTAACGGTAAACCTTAAACAGTAGGCAGTAACCACGATGAGTTTGTCGATGTTGGAAATTTCGGAAGACAAATCCTAAGTAATTTTTGGAAGCGTTCGCTTTAAATCCTTAAGAGTCGGTGTCTGACTCCTCTCTAGAGAGCGGGTCAGACCCGTAAAAAGAGAATTCACCGACTTACCTACAGAAGAGGCTTCTTCGGTAGATTCTTCGAATGGAACGAACACAGGTATGTTTAACTCAAGCTTATGTAGTATTTGCGGGCCTCTAAACCAAAGATCTTGGTTTACAAGGGAGTCTGGGAAGATACCTCTAGAAGCCATGTCTGCTGGATTTTGACTGAATTTGACGTAGTGCCACAGTGCGTTGGGTACAGTCGTTTGAATGTCAGCACACCTATTGGCAACAAAGACTGGCCATTTACTAGGTATCGCACTGATCCAAAACAGTACGACTTTAGAATCCGAGTATAAGTGTATAGCGGATGGTAACACTTCAGTGGTAGCTAATTAATAGGAGCCTAAGCGACACAACAATTGAGCTGCTCAAAGCTCTAAGCGAGGAATGCTTACTGTCTTCAAAGGGGCAACCTTAGTCTTTGCCATTTGTAATAGAACCGATACTTGACCCTGGGCAATCACACGAATATAAACAACAGCAGCATAAGCGGATTTCGAAGCATCGGAAAAACTATGCACTTCAATTAAAGTTGAGTTTGTGAAGATATTATTTCAACGGGGAATTTTTATGGAGTTTAGAGACTCTACTCCGTTTTTAACCACTTGTTCCAATTACTCGTTACTTCTCCTGGCAGATAATCATCCCAGTTAAGCTTGATTAGCCATAAAGACTGCAGCATAATTTTGGCTTTTATTATAGTGGGAGCAAACCAACCTAACGGGTCAAAGAACTGAGCAAGTTGGGAGAGCATGGTACGTTTAGTCCAGCTCTTTTGTGTTGAAGTAGATTTGAGTTTGAAAGTAAATTCGTCCTTAATGGGACACCAATGAAGTTCTAGGACGGAAACATCTTGGGATATTTCAGAGAGATCAAGTGATTTAATAGCTAGAGAAGAAGCAGGTAACTGACTCAACAAAGAAGCACAATTAGAAAACCATTTACGAAGGGGGAGACATCCTTTAGTAGTAACGTTGTTTAGTTGGCGTATTTTTTCTTTAGCTTCTTCTATGGTAAGACTTCCGGAAATAACATCGTCCATATAAACTTCCCCTTTTAATATTGCCGAACCCAGTGGTAGGGAATCTTTATAAATTTCTGCTAACCTCTTGAGTACTTTACAAGCTAAGTATGGAGAACAGGCCAAGCCATATGTAACGGTAACTAGCTGATATGTTTGAAGTTTATCAGTCGGCTTATCGCGCCAAAGAATAGCTTGATATTTTTGATCTACGTCAGCTACATTAATCTGTCTGAACATTTTCTCTATGTCAGCGGAGAAGACGAATTGATAGTTACGCCAACGTAAAACAAGATCGAAAAGGTTAGGCAGCAAGTTGGGTCCGATGTGAAGGCAATTATTTAATGAGATACCTGCTATGGAAGACGAGGAGCCGTTAAACACTACGCGTAACTTTGTTGTAGAGCTAGACTCGCGTATTACACCATGATGGGGGTAAATAACAAACTGTATTATCCTGGGCAGGATTAACAGCTGTCATGTGTTTGAGATCAACGTACTCTTTGATAAATACAGCGTACGCTTCTTTAAGTTTTGGATTTCCCACAAATCTACTTTCCAATTTTTTGAACAGCTTGAAGCTACGCTAAAGGACTCAGTTTTTTGAGTTTTGAGAACTCTTGGGTTTTCTTTAAACGGTAAGAGAATAGAGAATCGACCGCGAGCATCACGAGAATGAGTCTCTTCGAAATGAGTCTCACAGTCAATCTCTTGCTTAGTACGTTTGTCAGAGCTGACCGAAATTTCTTAGACTTTCCAAAACCTTTGAAGAAGGTCAGACAGTAGTGGGTCTTTGCTATAGTAGAGTGTAACGAGATTTTTTGACGGAGCACTGGTACTCGGAACTGGACCTGATATTAGCCATCCGAGTAAAGACAAGGATGCAATAGGGAGATTTGGTGGACCTCTTTTGATCCCTTCCTCTATTATATGAGCGTGTACAGAGGCACTCAATAAGAATCAATTGGATCGTTCTTGTAGTAGTAAGGGTCGGCTAATTCTAAGCCTTGTAAGTATGGCAAACTCGAAGTCTTAATTTTCTGAAGTGGTCTATATGAAGATACTTTCGAAACGATTAGGGCTTTAACTTTTAGTTTGAATTTAGAATTGAAGCGAGGACTAATTGTTAGATTAACCGAACTAGAAGTGTGACCAAGCGGTTGGTCATTGACACCTCTTAAACTGACATTTTTCAACTTGAGAATATTGCTTAAGGATTTTGAGACTAGAGAAGACTGGAAGCAAGGGTCGATCAACGCACGAACAAGATGTCGTTGATTATCTTGACCGAGGCTACAGAAGACGAGGGCCTGCAGTAACAGCAGGCGACGTTGGCACTCACTTGTGCTATGTCGTAGTTGAGTAGCAGATGTTGATCACGCCGTTCTCAAAGGCGTGCTATGTACTTGATGATGTAGATTTCTAAAATTACAAATCGAATTGAATTAGTACTGTCTCTTAGCTGCGCTTAAAATAAGCAACAGTACACTGCTGTAGCAGTAACTATACGTAGAAAGGAGGAGAGTTGTCTCTGCGCTCCCGACTTTGCACGAACTTGTGCGGAAAGTAAAAAGGGGAATAAACGAGTCGTGTGCTCGTCTCTCTTCGGTGTGGCAACGTTGCGCAGACACCAAAGAGGGAAGAGAGAAAAGCTCCAACTGTGCGCCGGCGCACAGCGGCGTTCACGTCGTCTTTATGTTTATTCTCTCTCTTTTCACAAAGATGGCCGTTCCACGCAGTGTGACTGCGTGGCAAGTTATTCTGATGCCAAAATGGTCTGAGTATGTAGAGAAGGAAAAGGGGGAGGAAGTGTTGCTCGCAACTCCCTCACAAGATGGCTGCCTGACGCGTCTTAACTGCGTGGCGAATACGAAGCTAAAATGGCTTACTATAAGGAGAAGATTTTGCTCTAAAAGTGAGCGGTTGGGAAAATGCTCCAGTTGAGCAAGTTGTCCTTTCGTGCGGCTAAAATAACGCTGACACGGAGGAGTATGAGGGTTTTTTCCCGACTGTGCGAACACGTACGAAAGGATACGAGCCGAGAGCTCGTCTCCTGGCCAAGCGGTTGTAAGACGCTGGTGTACTAGAGAGAAAAAAAGGGGGGAGGAAGCTTTGCTCGCAACTCCCGACACAAGAGTAGAAAGAGAAAGGGGAAAGGGAGCTTCGCTCGTAACTCCCTTTACAAGATGGCTGCCAGACGCGTCGTAACCGCGTGGCTAGCACTCACTAAGGCCAAGATGGCCAATTTACAAAATCACTTTCACTGTGTCCCGCCGCCGATCCGGCTCGAAGGACCTTGTTTGGGATTGGGGTTTGTAAGACAAAACCGGAGTGAACTGTATATTTATGGGAGCGGTTTTGAGCGTATGGGGATAAAGACAGTAACTTTGTGAGGAAGAGGAAAATTTGCTCTTTACTTCGAGCTAAAGAGAAGTGTGCACTTCACCGCGTGCACGGGAGTTAGTCAGTGTTTGAAATGAAATACTTGCGTTTAAAACAAAACAAAATTAACACTATTTAATAAACGGTGTATAAACTGAAATTACAAGACATCTACCCTGGCTCGAAAGTCAGTGCAAATGCTTGTAATAGAGACGGAGAAAGCGTGCGCTCTGGGCGCTGGTGTGACGTGAACTGCCGGCAAGCGCGTCTTGCCGTACAGAAGAAGAAGAAAAAGAAGAAGAAGAAGAAGAAGAAGAAGAAGAAGAAGAAGAAGACGGAAGTAGATGGAGGTATCAGCGCTAGTTTCCGCTGATGCGCATAATAATATTACTTTTATGTTTAAGGCGCAGTAACAAATTAATGGCGTGAATCTTTAAATACATTCAATTTTAAACATCTGTTAATTTAAATAAAAAGAACAAAGTGCAGTAAGCAGACCTCAGCTGCCCACTCACAAGTTTATAACTTAGTTTAATAATTAAGAGAATATATACAATAGAAACTAGTGAATAAGTTAATATAACGATTGTATTGAAAACTAATCTACATACCGAAGGACAGTCTTGAAGAGAAACAACAGCTATAACATAAACTTTGTAAGTACAATTAATATACCTTGCTACTCTGTTTACTTCAATAAAGCTGAGTTATACTTTCATTACCCGTATGAGTCTCTCTCCCTCTTTATTAGTGAATCACTGCTTCGAATCACTTTACTTATAATTTATCAAAATCAAGGTTTTAACACGACGGTGTAAAGGTAAATTCAAAACAATTAATGTTCAGTCGCGTTTCAAATATATACTCTCCCATATAGCAACTGCAACGCCATAGGTCGGCCTGTACCAGGAGGTGTTCTGGTGTGGCTCTCAACCCTTATTTTAACTTATATTATTATAAATAATAAATTTTGTTTAGTTACCTGCGTAACAAAGCTAAACATTTTTCGAGGTACTGTAACTGGACTATTTTAATAGTTATTAATTTGAAATTATTTATAAAATATTTGTAATTTTTTCTTCTTTAGATGGTATAAATTTCAAGCTATTTTGTAATTTATTTTTTCAGACAATTAGAAAAAACTGTTTTTTTCAGTTTATTCTGTAACTTCAATAAATTACTATATTTTGATTTGAAATTTGCATCAGATGTTATATTTTGGTCTTAGATGATCCTTATATTTTTTAAGCTTTATTGGTGAAGTATTTTTCGATATATTAATTTTTCATTTAATGCTTCTTTGATTATTATTATTTTTTTTTTTTGTTAAATTGATTTTTTGCAATTTTTACATAAGAATAGTTAATATTTCTTTTTCAAACCAATTGGATTTTGTAGAAATGAAAAAATGCTTTTTTTTTTACTTTATTTTTTATAATATAGTATTTTACTTATAAACGAAAAACTAAGTGTTTTTAAAGTGACCAAAAAAATGTTGCTCTCATAATTCGATTTTTGCAGAACAAAATTTATTGCTTTCTCGAAGAAGATTATATTTTTTTGGAAATTTTTTTTCGTGTATCTAATTCTTCGTGTACGGATGTATGTACAAAAAAAAGTATGCTCCTATGTCTAGATTATAATAAGAAATTATAAGGATAACGTGGATTTGATGTATTTTTTAATAAGGAATCTGGGATAAAATATAAAAAAAATTTTTTTAGCGATCAAGTGGCGCGGTAGCACCACGAGGCGAGTTTGAAAAGAAAACGTAGCCTGTGGTGCCGGTGACACTATATAGCTTGATATTCGAAAAGTCAATTCGGCATGCACAAAAAATAATGCTTGGATTACCTAAATTACATTTCGGTTTCATTCTTAATGGTTTCGTATAAGCTTCTATTTAAACCTATAATTTTATGTATTAAATCCTTCTATCTTTAAATTGACAAGAAAAATTGGGTTAAGTGCATCCAAAAACTTTCTTAAATTTTTTTCTTTTTTCCTACCTCCAAAGCGGTTTTACCCTGAAGTTGACTGCGCGTGATCGAGAGTCAGGCTATGAGTATTAGGAATGAAAGAAGAAAGAGTATACGTATATGATATATATGTACATTTTATTGATTTCCAAATTTTTTGCTTCCAAAACTGTGAAGTTAGCTACATATACGCAAAGTAATATGTACATTATATTAAGTAAGAGGCCGATATGTGTGTCAGGAAGAGCGGGGGGAGGGGCGAAGCAAACAAAAGCAGGCTTGACGGTCGAATACATCAAAATAAACATCGGAAAAGTGAAGGGGTATACTAAGGCTCAACTATGCGTTAAAATTTATAGACATATAATATATATTATATATTATACTACGTCCGTTTTTCTCGGTGATTTTTAAAAACTTATTATATTTTCTTTAATAAAATTTGAAAAAAATAAGCTTCGATGACAAAAATTTATTAAAAGTTGTTTTATAGCAAAAGTATAAAATGTACGTCGCGTTAGATGGACTAAAGTTTGTTTACGCACAAACTTGTTTGTTACAACATGTCTCATACCGGCACAAATTTCTATCTCAGATTTTTCGTTTTTTATCGTCAATTCACATATTTGTGAAAATATAAAACTGTAGGAACAATCTTAGTCGCTTAAGAATTGTTCGTACATTTTTACATTCTCACAAATATGTGAATTAACGGCATAAAACAAAAAATCGACAATGTCGGTAACTACGGTTTCAGATTTTGGTGTAAGGAATGCCCTTAAATACAATTAAAAAAAAAAAAAAACCTTTGATGATAAAAATGTATTAAAAGTTGTTTTATAGAAAAAGTATCAAGTGGCGCGGTAGCGGCACGACGGCAAGTTTGTGGAGCAAACTCCGTGTGGTGCTAGCGTAGCCATTATATACAGTAATATTCGATTTTTCAATTTTTGATGACTGTTAAAAGTTGAACAAGTTAGCTTAGCATATTTGAATTATCGCACCTAAATTAAATAAGAGTGATCGTTGATCACTATTGTCTGCGCAGCAGCACTGTCTGCTTTTCTCCCACTTACTTCCGCTTTCTTCTTCTTCTTCGACT
>JAPYZE010004323.1:0-10909 GCA_030522805.1 Leptomastidea abnormis
TATAGTGGTTTTCAAATTATTTTCAATAAAATTAATTCCACGGTGATAGTTCGAACTTAGACGTCAAAAACTGTGCGTCCCGGACTTAATGGGTTAAGTGGATTAAAAACCAAATTGATCAATATGAAGAGGATCCTGAATAATTTGTTATTTATTGTAAGTCGAATTCGACGAATGAATTATCAAATAAATTAATTACTTTACATTTTTCAAATTCATTTTGGTATTGTCTCACAAACTTATCAAATACCGCAAGAGTCAAGAAATTTATAAGAATGAAATTAACAATTCAAAAATTAATAAAAATTTTCATAGATATTTGAAAATTAATTATAAATAATTTAATTTGACATGTGTTAAGTATAATTGATTTTACAATATTTTTGTTTTTGGATCTCTTCATATGTACTAGATAAAAGATTGTGTTGTTTTTTAGTATGAAGCATATATGAATTCAGTAAATAAAAATGAAGTTAGTTTAAATTTTTTGTTCCAAAATGAAAAAATTATTCAAAAATGCTTCTTTACTTCATCCTAAACAGTTTCCAGAAAAGAAAAAAAAATGCTACACTAATTCTCACTTGAGTTTTATTGGTTTCCACCAATATCACATCAATATCACTGTATGCAGGTAAATAAATAATAAAACTTAACATTTAATTTTTGAAATTTTACTGTATTTTGTGCCAAATACTTTTAACTTTTTTGAGGAAAATTATTTAAACATTTTTATATTAAAAAACAAAAATATAAAATTAACGTCATTTGAAGTATTATTGGAGCTTTATACAATATTCTGAATACAAAACATGAACTGGTAAAATTATGTAGCTATTTATAGAGCTGTTACACAAACCAAAATCCAAGATATGTAAAATTTGTTGTATAATTTTTTTTTGTTTTAAATTGTACCTATTATTATGTATTAAAAACAGCTAATTTTTTTATTTTAAACTAGTTTTACTTATTGGAACTTAACAATATTAACTACTGAAAAACAACTTTGATTTACATATTTTATTCATCAGCTAGTATATGCTGACTAAATATACCTATGTTTTTTTTTTTTAATCTAAAAGAAAGTACAATTACATCAGTAATTAAATTAAAATAAACTGTGTAATACACCAATTACATTAACTGAAGCTTTATTAGATTTTAAACTGAAATTAACAGTTCTGTTAATGTGTAAAAAATTAAAAATTTTTTTTGCTTGTATTATAAATTTAAAAATTTTTTAGCTGTGCAAGAAATAAATAAAATTAAATAAACGACATAGCACCATTTGTCACATTAATCTAAAACAATTTTTTTAAACTAGTAAAATAAGAACTTTTAACGAAATAATAGTCTGGTAAATACCTAATTTAAAATTTCATATTTAGGTATATTTACGTATTTAAAATGACATTGTAGTTTGTGAATGACTACTGCAGGACTGCAGCGCTGTTTTGCGCGAAGAGTAAAGTACTGTGTAGTATAGTGTTTTGTTTGGGACTTGGTTATTTCCTTTCCATGGAGTTAGAAGAAGAAGTAGTGTTTTGTCTTTGTGTTGCTCGCGTTAAGCATATATAGGTATTACATTATTACATATTAATATAGCGTGCATATAGTATTTATAATTAAGAGATCATATATTATTTGTGAATTGAAAGATGAAAAAAGTAACTATAGATTGGATATTAAATGGGGACAGACTGCCTAATCTTTCGAAGGAGGAAACTGAAAATCAAGTAAGTAAAGCTTCTGTCATATCATTGCAAAAATGCAAAAATAAATATAGTAATTCTAAATATAAAATGCATCAAATTACTTTGCGTATGATCGAAAATTGCGATCGATGCATGAACATAGGGTTGGCTAAAAACAGTGAAAATTTGTTTTGCATGAAATTTGAGTATTGGTAAGGTAAATTAAAAATTTTAATCTTTTTTATATCCTTCATAGGTAAGAATAATGATGTCATCTCTTCAAGAGATTCAAGGACATCTGAAGAGGCTTCGAGGTAGTTTAGAAGCAGCAAAGCCTCCTGTTGGCACAGCATCAGTTTCACAAATAGGTGAAGCTGCTGCCTTTGCACATATAATGCAAGTACATAATGAAGTTTTCTGGCATTTAGTTCAACTAGATTCAATAATCTCAAAAGCGGTCAATTATGGATTGATTCCCAAAGAATTCGTTAAAAGGGAATACCCTGCCATCTCATCCCAAAAGAGCTGGAGTCTGAAGTCTGATAAGAAAAATGAGATTGTCGAAGAAGCTGATCAAAAAGAAAAAGGGCTGCAAAAAGTCAGAGATGAAGTGGAACAGCTAGCTTCAAACGAAACCAAAAATTTCCATATAATTGACAAAAATTTGCAGAAAGCAGAAACTACCTGCAAAGAAATAATCTGTATTGTGCAGAACGAGCATCTGCTACCAATACCTCATATATAGATCCAGAAAGAGATTTAATAGCAGTTAAATTTTTAAGATTTGAGAATGCAAAATTTTTTATGTAAACCTCAAATATTTGTTTTTTTTTTATTCACAGAAATAAATGATAATTCTCTTTAAAAGTCTTATTTTGTTTATATATATATATATATAATTATAAGTATGGAATAAAGATTGTGTGTGTGTTAACAATCCAGAGTAAGTAAAGATGAAGTTGGTTTGAATTTTTTGTTACAAAATTAAAAAATATTCAGAAAGGCTTTCTTATTTTATCCTAAGCCGTTTCCAGAAAAGAAAAAAATATACGATTTCTCACATGAGTCTTATTGATTCTCATATGTATATGTATACAAACTTACATTTAATTAAAAAAAAGAACATCTACACACTTCGCTTCTTTTGTTTTGATGCGCGCTTGCTCTCGCATCCGCAGCTTGCTTTCGAGATCCGCAGTCGCAGTGTAACAACTACCTTTGAACTGTTAAAGTCTACAACTATTTTAAATTGTTAACATTTTAATTAAATATATTTTCATATATTGCAAGTTATAAGTATACGTAGTATAGGTATACACGATGCTGAAAAAAGAAAAAAAAATAATTATCAAAAAACTTACGAAAATTCCAAAGAACATTCTCGCGAGCGTCGAATCAAAGCCAGTTTGGAAAAATCAGGCAACGGCAAATCGGGAGAGATTGATAGGTAATTCTTTGTTTAATAAACGTCCGCTGCATGATCGGCATGATCAGGAAGAAATTTGGAGCCAATATACATTGAGCATAGCCCTGGCTCCCAAGGAATCAGAAGAACTGGCACTAGGTTATGCTAATAGATCAGCTTTACTCCTTCATCTATCTAAGTATGAAGAAAGTATTCTGGATATTGATCGAGCAATTGCCATTACCAAGTCAAGTGAGATGAAAGGTAAGTGGCTGTGTCGTAAGGCCAAGTGCTTAATTGCTACTGATTGTGTAACCAATGCAGAGGAAGTCTTGCAAGAAGCTCAACTTCATGTTCAGTCCATTAAAGAAGATACAAGTAAATTGGTAGAATTGATTCAACAAACAAAAAAGCTACTTACAAATAAAAATTGTAAACAGAATAATACAATGACTAACAAGTTAAATGTGGTTGAAATTAACAAGGATATCAATGAATTTAGTGCTATTAGTATTGTAGATGATGCCAAGAATGGAAAGCACATGATTGCTACTCGAGACATTGAACCAGGAGAATTTATATTTGTAGAAAAACCTTTTATTATATCAATATCAAATGATGCAACAGCTAATCCTTTCTGTAGTCATTGTTATGTAGCTTGTTTGACAACTATACCTTGCGACTCATGCTGCTGGTGTATGTTCTGTTCTGAAAAATGCAAAAATGAAGCTTGGAGTCAGTATCATGATACAGAATGTTTAGTTCATTTATATTATTTGCATGCAACGGATGACGGCTATTTAAATATGCGAACTGTTCTTTTTCTACTTATCAAAGAATGTCGCAAGGCTGGTGGCATTACCCAGTTTAAAGTACTTCTGCAGAATGCGGATGACAAAAAAGGTAAATTTTGTTTAGCCTTAATAATAAACATTTTTATAAGAAATAATACACAATTTTAGGAAATCCTGTTGCAAATCTAATGGAATTGTCAAATGCAAATTACTCCACTGCTTTGTCTTGGATAGAGATATTCACACGCTCAGCTATAATCATGTTGCTATCTTTAGCTAAATACACCAATTTTTTTGGAAAAAAATATGATGAATGTGAATTTAAAAATTTAGTTAATAATGATGATGTTTTATTTGTTGGTGCATTGATACTGAAACTTTTAGAAAACATTAGCTGTGCTGGGACACAGGTAAATTAATATTATACAATCATTTTTTCCATGCAATAACTTTTCTTATTATTAACATTATTTTTTTTAATATAAAATATGTATTTCAGTTTCGATGCCAGCAACCTAAGTATCCAAATAATCCTGAATCGTATAGAAAGTTATTTGTTACAAACACATTATCTTCAATAAAGTACAGTTGTGATTCTAATGCAGCCAAAGTATTTACTAAAGATAATAATATTGCTGTTTTTGCAACTAATAAAATTAAAGCAGGCTGTCAGGTATGATATAAATATATTTTTTAATATTTATTTACTTATTTATTGGCATTTTTTTCAATTTTTTGCTGTAATATATTAATTATTAATTTATTTTTAGATAACTATGAATCACTACGTTAATTACCGTGCATTGGTAAAAGAAAAAAGACAAGAAATGATACAATATTATTTAAATTATACATGTAAATGTGAAGCTTGTGAAAATAATTACCCACAAGTTATACTTGATGTTTATCGATCATTTGAGGTACTTTTTTTTTGTAAATCTACTATATGTTGACAAAATATTGTAAATATATTAAACTTGTCAACACAATTCAATATATAAAGAAAAAAATATTTAAAATACCAAAAAAATTTTTTTACAGGCTTATCCATCTACTTTTGCTTCACGTTTATTTAAACAACCACTAGAAATGGAATTATTTAACAAAAATGAGGCAGTTATTTTAAGTTTTTTGAAAAAACAGACCTTTCAGTATACTGAAGAAATACTGAAAAATGTGTCTGAATCAATGACAAAAGCATCGGAATGTTTGCCAAAACATTCAACCGTAACTTCACTTTTGTTCAATGTATTATACTTTGGCTACTATGTATTGTATGGAACTTACCATCCCATTCATTATATGTAATTAAGTTAAATAAGTATGAATTAATCATAACCAATTTTTTCAACTATTGTTACTAATTTGATTTTAATATTTTATTATAAGATTAGAATACTGTGTAAGATCTAAATATTTATTTACTTTAAAATAAAGAAACAAATTTATATGCATACAATCTTTTGGGTTAATGTCTTGCTATTATAATTATACAATACAAACTTCAAAATACATTATTAATACCAAAAAGCTCAAGCAGGTTGAAATTGAATTTAAAGCAAGTTGAATATTTTGTAACTTTTGTTAGAAAGAATATTTAAAACCTAAAAATACAGTACATTCTGTAATTAATTCACAAGCAAATATTTTAAAAACTTTTGAGAAAAACCATATTAAATTGCTTTATTTAAATTACTATATTTTTAAAAACTACATTTAATTTTAAATACAAATTATTAATTTTTAATATAATAATCAAAAATATAAAAAAAATTAAAAAATCTAGAGAAAAATATGTTTATGAATACTAATTTCATGCAATCTCTATTATTTTATTAAAAAAGAATACATAATGTACCATATTTAATATGTAACATATTTAAGCTTTGACAGTGCAAGTACACTGAAAGAAAATTAAAACGGCAGTCTCTTTTTATCAGAATACAGAAAGTATCTCAAATTTCTTTCAGTGTAGATAAAATTGCATTCTTGGTATAACTTGCAAATAGATGTACTTATTGCTATACTGAGCATTAAAAAATTAATATTTTATTAAAAATTTAAATTTTACAACAATCTTAAAATTTAATTTTATGAAATATAATTTTTATATTTATTGATATCAAATTAAAAATTCCGCCCCGCACATATTCTCTTCGATCGCCCTTGGAGTCACTACTACCAAGCAAATATTATTACTTATATTATGATAATTAATACAAGCTTCTTGCGATTGATCGCAAGCTTGTGTAATAGATCAAGTTTAAGCTCAACGAAGAAAAAACTTTAATATTAAGCTTTCTACATCATCTCTAGTCATTATCTATAGCAATTATCCCCTTTAATTAAGTAAGTAATACGGTTGTAGGTGAACATCACTGTTTTTCGACTAGTTAACAAATTTATACAATTGTCTAATAGATACATTTTTAAAGAAAGCTTCATGTATAGACTTGATTTATTTTCGAGTGTGTGTGGAGATGTGTATCTTTTAAAAGCAAGATGCGTTAAAAACAACAAATTTTATCTAGTGAGCCTTCAAAATAATAATTTTTACAGTAGGGCCAAATTACGACCCAAAAGGTTGACATTATTTTAAAAATATAGATCATATATATAGGTACTTAGGTAGACACATAATAAGGTAAATAAAAAGGAGTGGAATAAGATGCAAAGGGTTGTATGGAGGGGGAAACAGAGTGGCCTTTCCGGCGCCAATAGGCAACACGCACACTCGGCACACTGCCGCAGACTCTCTCTATACAACTGCGCTTCAGGTCGCAGGTAAAAGTCAATTTCCTGCTCATTATCTTCAAGAAAGATTTTATTATCAAACAGTTATTTCATCTTCTCCAAATCATATTACGGTATATAGCAAGAGCGGCTTGGATTAAATATATAGACAATTTTGTTGCCGAAAGCCTGTAAATACAAAGAGTAAGCAGTTATATATTCCATGCAGGCTTTTGTTGGAGGTGCGGAAGCCAGTGTCAACATAATGACTACTAGAAACGTAAGTTATGTTTATGTTTATAACGTGTGTTAGCATGTTCGATTGAGCGAGAAATATATATATATATGTATAGTGTAATTGCATTATCCGAACGTAAAACGTATCGAGATTCGAGATTTATATTATTGGATGCATATGTAACAGTTTAGGTATCGCGTTCTTTGTTTGTATCCGTCTATGGGTACTTTACCTAGCCCGAGTGTTTATAGTGCCTATAAGTGCATAGAAATTTTTTTTAATAATGCGCGAGTGTCTACAAAAGGACAAAACTGTAGTGGAAAATATTAAAAAAAAAAACTTATCAGCCCGTAAGCTCACGAATATATTCAAGCTTATCGGATGTGTATCTTGATATATGCATTTAATATAATTTTGAAACGAATTTTTTTTTTTTTTAATTACTATTTATTTTTTTGTCAGTACACCCCCTCCCTCTACTTTCTTCTCAATCTTTCTCGGCTTAACATAGAATTTACATGCATAAAAAAAAAAAAAATATTTAGAACTACTGCCGCTATATATTTCAATAGACATCAACCAATTTTTATGCATTTTTGAAATCATTTTTTTCTTATTTAATAGATAATTCCCAATCATTTTCAGCTAGAGAATGACTATAAAATTTTAAAGAATTAACTGAATAAACTAACTCAATAAATGGGTGATTTTAAAAATAGTCGAAAATTGGTTGATTTCCACGAGGGTACCATTTGTTGCAAAGCCATAAAAATTAAAAAGTAAAACATTTATGTGTATGTACGTATACGGGCAATAAAAAAAAGTGCAAAAAACAAATGAGCAAGCTACACGAATTATTATAAGTTACATTTTTTTTTTTTTCATTAAGAACTCGTGCGTCATAATTATACGTTTAAATTAAAATTTTTCAAATTATTATTTTTTTTCTGTTTTGTAGGCCGCGAAAGATACATCAATGATTTGTGATGAAGCCATCGAGAGCATAAATCGTCTTCAGAAAAAATTAGAAAATATTGTAGCAGCAAGTCGTAACGCTGACATTACCTCAGAATCCGGCAAGGCAATTCTGGAGAAGTCAGTACCTACAGTAGTACGTAAAGTAGTCACAAAAACGACAGAATTGGTACCTACATCAAAAGAAGAATCGTTGCAACTACGGTGCGTGTCAGAGACCGACTTAGCAGCGAAAACTACCGCAGATATTACTCCAGAGTTGAATAAAGCAATTAAAGCTCTAATAATAGCAGCAACAAATAAAAAAGCGAGCATCTTTGACTCGTCGTCCATCAGCTTTCCTGCAACAATGACATATGCTCCAGAAAAAAGAGAAGCTTTGTCAAAAATAATTATTGACCCAGAGGTAGTGAGATTGGAGGTCGATTTACTACAGCTCCAAGAGCGTAAGGCTTGGTGTGAGAATCGCGCGAAAGAGTTGAGAGAACGAATTGTAAAAGCTGCTGAATCTGGACTGCTTGGAGCTGAGGAGCTTGCGAGAAGGGAAGGTATTGAGATTTTGAAGGATGGGGTTGACAATTTGTGCTTGAACAAAAATGAGAGAATGGGTGAAGAAGAAGATAAAG
The DNA here is from genome assembly GCA_030522805.1 of Leptomastidea abnormis. NCBI lineage: Eukaryota > Metazoa > Arthropoda > Insecta > Hymenoptera > Encyrtidae > Leptomastidea > Leptomastidea abnormis. The sequence goes on from JAPYZE010004323.1 coordinate 8,463, forward strand.
ATAATGATAAAGAAGAAAAAGAGGAGCATAAAGAAGTTTCCAAAGGAAAAGAGGAGTATAAAGAAAATGATGAAAAAAAAGAAGAGCAAAAAGAGTTTTTTAAAAAAAAAGAGGAGTATAAAGAAAATGCTGAGGAAAAAAAAGAGGAGCATAAAGAGTTATTTGAAACAGATCCACGAGCCTTACGCGAAATTGCTTATCGTGAACTCGAAGAAAAATGGCATAAGGCAACTGCTGTAGCTCACGAAAAATTTCGGCTTCAAAAGCAAGCAGGTCATTCAAGAAAATCTAAAGTAGAGTTTAATAAAGCTTGGGAAGAAGAAAAATTATTAGCTCGGAAAGCACACTATGCTAAACTATGCATTAACGACCAAAAGCGATGCTATTTTTGTGAATATCCTGGTGTCAGTCAGACAAGGAGATGTCCACGTAAACACGAACATCATAAATACAGATAGAGCTACTGCTTTGTATGTAGTTTGAAGAAATTGATAATTTTTATTTATTTTTTCTTAAAATTTTTTTTTTTCTGAATTTTTTTATATGCTAGAGAAATAAAAGATATAATATGAATTATAAGAAAACAAAATTATTTTTTTTAAATTGTGTGCTTAAAAGTTTGTGAAAAAAATATAGTAATCATTGTTCTTTAAAAAAAAATTATACATTATAGTAAAAAAATGTATTAAAATTTTCTTATGTCAAACAAAAATTTAGCTTAAATGTCATATAAAATATTGATAGTGGAGTTCAATTTTTATTATACTATTTTGTTACAAAATATTATCATTTAAAAAAATTTTTGTTTCTTTTATTTTTATATAATAGATATTTATTTTCTAATGTAAAATTGTGATTAAAAAATGTATGTGATAAATGTATTACTGAACATTAAATATTATTTTGTGCAATATATTAAGTTTTCTATATAATATAAATTAAATTTAAAGTAAAGCACAAGTCCGTTTTGCCCAGTATGACCATTTCAGGCGAGTCTCCCCTATATGAATAAAGTAAAATTTCCCTGTTCTTAGTAACACCTATTAAGCTGCAGTACAGGTATACCTAAGAATCGTTTTATATGCTGATCCGCAAACGAAAGCCGTTGGTGAAGCGGGGAAAGATATAAAGCAAGATAGAGTCTGGAGCGTACGAGGGTCAAAACGCCTTTCAGAGGGTTCTTATCCCCTCCCTGTTTGAAAAAGTGGGAGAGAAAAACTATATATATAATATAGAAAAGAGGGTCCTTGGGTCCTTTTTTCTGCGTGCAACAGTCGATCAGTTCAGACGTGATTTTTTTTTTTTTTTTGTTACGCTTCTCATAAACGAGTAGCAAAAATATACCAAGTATTCGCATTTTTCTTCTTTACGATTTTCCAGATCTATTTTTCTAATACATTAAATTTGTAGAAATCAGGTGAGTTTGCTGTAATTACCGTTGATCACTATAGTTTTAATAAAACGAGTAAAGTATAGACTGTGCCGACGCTATACCAAAACATATATAAAGGAAGACGGGGCTAAACTGTAAAATGTTATATTTTTTATGTTAATTAGCTTAATTTGTTCATAATAAAACAGCGTAAGCATGAAATGAGGGAATTTCACTGCAGAGCAAAATTTTAAAACACAAAAATCAATTTTTCAACTTATTTTCTCTATTTTTTTTCAAACTTTACAAAAACAGCCATAACTTTTTTCAACAGATATTCCCGCTTTTAATAATAATTACCCAGCACTTTAGTATCGCCGTTAGTTATCGTCTATATTATCCTTTTTTGTCGGTTAAATTTAAGACTTAAATATATAATGTATGAATTTAAAATAATTTAAAAATTAAAAATATTTTTTCTGCTATTTCAGAAATAATGGCTGCTGTACGTAATCTCAAGCATAAAAATTCACGTTGCTTGTTTTCATTTAATTACAAAGCAGGACAAATTATGACAACTGCTCCGTTTGATTTAAATGATACTTGGAAAAATTGCCAACTAAAAATTTCTGTATTGAGTTTTAATAGTATAATTGACGTACGTGGTCGTTCAAGATGTACTTGTAATGTTAATTTTACATTGAAATTTGATGAAGATAGTAAATCGTCTCTTCCAGAAAAAATTAAATTTAACATAGCTTTTGGTAAAAAAGATAGCTTATTTTATTTATTTCCATTCGTCACTGTTAGAGATAACAAATGTCATTATGAAAAGCAGTTCGATGACGTGAGAATTCCTAAGAGACCGGTTTACTCTGTTCACATTGAATTAATTTTTAAACAACCAAATATTCAAGGGCGATATATAGATAATAGTGATGATGACAGCGATAGTGATATGCTACCAGAAGATAATATGGACACTAGTGATTTGGTTTTGAAAAACGAAAGTATCACAATTGATCCTCTACAAAAAAATATGAATGATATTTTTTTAAATGAAACTTATTCAGAC
>JAPYZE010004324.1:0-14709 GCA_030522805.1 Leptomastidea abnormis
TCAAGCAACCACTAATGAGCTGCATATTATTATTTTTTTATGAAACTTGCCATAGTTATAGATAAACGCGAGCTCTATAAGATGCTATATTTTATAATTCAGAAAAATGCGATATAAGGGCCTTAAGGTCGATTTTTTTGAAATATAACGTTTTTTCGCGCTTGACGAGGGTATGTTCAAGCAACTACTAATGAGCTGCATATTATTATTTTTTTATGAAACTCGCCATAGTTATAGATAAATGCGAGCTCTATAAGATGCTCTATTTTATAATTCAGAAAAATGCGATATAAGGGCCTTAAAGTCGATTTTTTTGAAATGCAAGGTTTTTTCGCGCTTGACGAGGGTATGTTCAAGCAACCACTAATGAGCTGCATATTATTATTTTTTTATGAAACTTGCCATAGTTATAGATAAACGCAACGCGAGCTCTATAAGATGCTCTTTTTTATTAATCAGTAAAATGCAATATAAAGGCTCCAAAGTCGATTCTTTAAAAAAGTTATGATTTTTTTTGTTCTTTTTAGTGTACATTTTCACCTCCACTGATGAGCTGCATTTTATTTTAGTAAGATATTTTATAGAATTTATTTTAAAAAGTAGCCTAGCTACGTGTAGATAGAAGAAAAAGAGAGAAGACAAGCATTATGAAGGTTGGAAGAGCGAGCAAAGGTAATCTGAAAAAGACAGAAGAGTCGAGGAAGGACGTGTGGATAAAGGGATTTACTGCACACAAAGTGATTCTAATTTTTAATTTTGATTGTTAGTAAAAATCAATGTGTCTTTTTAAAGAAATTTTAGTCGGATATACATTCTTTAGAATGTATATGTTATTAAAATTTCTGTAAAAGCTCATAAGGCTTGCTAATACATTCTTCAGTATGAGATAAGACATTGTATAAAATATAAGCATACAATGTTTAAAGTATTAAGCCCTTTCCCTGACATCGCCGCTTTTTAAAAAACGCCGAGTATAGGTGATGTTTCGTACAGTATTTATTTATCAGAGAATACTTTGAAAAAATACACTGGTTAAATTAAGCGTAACTTTGTTCTAACATAGCAATTTATACTACTTTTTAAACAAGTACTGTGAGTTGTGCCTTTCTTCATTTCTGGACGCCGAGTTGTGCCCTTCTACATTCGGGCTCCCGAGTTGTGCCCTTCTTCATTCGGGCTCCTGAGTTGTGCCCTTCTTCATTCTTGAGAGCGCTGAGTTGTACCTTTCTTTGCCATAACCTGAGTTGTGCCTTTCTTCTTCCGAGGCACCGATATATTGTCATTTCTGAAATGTTTTGCTAAATCTATAAGTTTATTTTACAAAAGTTTATTTGTGGAATTTTTTATATGATTAATATATGATTAGAGTTTTCTATTCTATACGTCCTTAAAGAAGATTGGCAGTGTTTAATACTAGGCTTCATTGTTTTATGCAGATAATTCTTTAAGGGAAAAAAAATAATAATAAACATCCATGGGCTTGAAGGATATGCACGCAATATCGTGAATAAACGTTTCACAAGGTAATCAACCAAACTTGTATTAATTTGCAATTATAATTTAATTGTATTATTTGACACTGCGATTAAATTATTCTTAAATAAAATATTACGTGTAAAATACATATATATATATATATATATATATATATATATATATATATAGGCCTTGAAGCAAGATTGCTAGTGTATTATACCTCAACAGATTGATGGCCTCCTCCCGCTGCAGCTAGTTTTCACCTTTTCACCAAGGGAAAAAAATTTATACACATTTACAAAAATCAAAACCAGCACGGACCGCGGGAGCAGTGAGAGCAGCCCAAGAGACAAATCAACTTGTAGTCAATTTAACCCATTTTTATAACTCTATTGTTCTTCTACCAACAATTTGCAGTGATTCATACATCAAGTTATTCTGAACTTGCAATTGTCTTGCTATTTAATCAAGACTATTTAAAAAAATGATTGCTTATTATTTTGTGTACTGTGCAGCAGCTTTAACAAAAATTATCAAGTATCACATGTAAATTGCAAATTTAAACGGCATGTGTGCTGGTCAACATTTTGCAAACATCAAGGTTAGCTTACCAATGAATTATTGATATACAAAAAGATAGTTTAATAAAGAAATAATCATTTGTTAAATCAATTTTGCAATTATTCTGCATTTTCAGAAATCAATATAGAGATAGAATAGTTGAGTTAATAATGGAAGAAACACAAAATTTGAATCTCAATTGCAAGTATTTGTTGGAACAACTATTTATTGCAAGAAAGGAGATTCACAATTTACGGTAACAACTCTCTGTTCTTGGTTAGTCAAGAGTAGAGCAATATTTTAAAAATTTGCACTTTTACAGACAACAAATAAAAAGCCTGCGATACCTTCACCAAAGAGAAGTTGTCAACATCAAAGAAATTTTACTTTCACGTACAACCACTAGCAATGCCTCGCAACCATCTACAAGTAATAGTATTCAAGATGACTCGTTAATGTGTCAACCAATTGGTGTTATTTCAACCTGGTTCCCAAATAAAAAAGCAACTCCCAGACAGGCTACAGTTTGTGAAAAAGCTCCTGGTAAAATAACACTGTTTAAAAGTGTTCTCACAAATCCTCATCATGCACTTGAAGGATTGGAAGCATTTTCCCATGTATGGTAAGGAAGTGGTTATAATCTATTGTACTGTACTCTGTATAATATAGTGTATAAGGTCTGCAATTTTTTTTTCTTAGGATTTTATTTCATTTTCACAAAAATGATGTGGGACATATTCGTGCAAAAGTTGCGCCTCCTAGATTAAATGGTTCAAAAACCGGTGTTTTTTCTACCAGATCACCCCATCGACCATGTCCTATAGGATTGAGTCTAGTAAAGCTTGTAAATATTGAAGAAAACATTATTTATTTCGAAGGAGTTGATATGGTAGATCAAACTCCAGTTTTAGATATAAAGCCATACGTTCCGCATTACGATAATCCAATGTACGTAGAGAAAGCAACGTGTGCACCAACCAATCAAGAAATCAAAAATGCAGACGCAATCACATTACCGATAAAATTACCTTCGTCATCGACGTCTTTACCAATAGCAGACATACTTGACGACGAACAACTTGCTTTGAGACTTGCAGCGGAAGAATTTCAAGAAAATTTTCAAGATATTGATAATGAAAATCCTATTATTACAAGCACAAGTTTGGATACTACTGACTTGCTTGATAATCAAAACGTGGACCCAAGACATTCAAGGTTTTTAGATGGAGCTGATGGACCAAATATGGTTTGTGGCGCTGATTTGGTTTCCATCAATAGACGAACTTGCAATTTGAGGATTGACGACTCATCCTCATCTTGCTCTCCTGTAAGAATGGGTGTTAGAGAGGCTCCCGATGGAGAAGAGGGTTTTGATTCATCCCAATTTAATAACATCCAAACAACATCCAATGCACTTGAAAACGCAAGCGTTTCTAACTTGGACGTACAAGTAAGTGCCGCATCGCAAGATAATAATGTAAGAGTACCAAACTGGATATCGCAACCCAGGACGCCAACTTTATCAGTTGTTTTTAACGAGCGTTCTATTCAACAGCTGGATGAAATTTTGAATGGCAAGGCTGACGAAAAAAAACAAGCTATCGAAAATGTTTTAAGAGAAGATCCAAGATCTGTCTATTTGAGACAACGACATGGAAATCAGTTTTATACCTTTTTAATTCATAATCTCCACATCACCTGCAGATTTGATGATGAGAAAAAAATAGTCACAATTTTTCAAATCCGACAAGCTGGTCGAATGTGCGCGTGTGGTCAGCCTGAATGGCAATGTTCTGGACATTCTCCGCCATCTAGCTTTGATTAAATAAAGAATTATTTGCCTATCTGTGACATTGTGAAACACTAATTATTTATTAAACATTCTTTATACAAAACATATTTATTATCTCTTTGTATGTAATCTATGCGTATAGCCTATGTATATAATCTTGCAGTAGAATCTGCTCCTGCTGTAAAAACCCATGGTTGAATTGGGTGAAAAAGCACGTCCAAAATACCAAAATCATTAAAAGAGTCGTGATTAGCGAATCTTTTTAGAGGCACTATAAGAGGATTTTGCAGTAAATCGCTGAAAAAAGTTTAACCATAATGTCTCATTTTTTGTTTTTTTTTTTTTTTTGATAATGAGTAGAAATCAATATTACAATATTACCTATAAACCATTCCATGGCATATTATTAAGCTTTTGTCATCTGCTCCGGATGCAAATAGTGGATACCTTTTGTGATAAGCTACTCCACGTACTCCTGTACCATGTAAACGAAGAATTTGGTAAGGTTTTGTGCTTAAATCCAAATCAAACCACAAAAGTTTCCTGTCATAAGTACCAACTAGAAGATTGTCGCCTCCTGAAAGAATTTTCAGCTTACTATCAAGACACCCATTTTCGTTTAGATTGAAAAGCAATCTTTCTACCTGGATGTATGGACATTGTGGAGATCCATTGCGAATTTGTTAACAACTTTTTTATCATTTCCTGTTTGGTTAAATCATAAATCCTTATATTTCGTTGAGTCTGTAAACATAATCTTGCTTTGAATCAACATTACATGGATAAAATACAACGCAAAATGAAAAACCACTTACAGCTACAAAGAAAAATGGCCTTATCGGATGGAATAAAACGCATTGCACTTGACCTTTTGGTCTACCAATTGGTATATGTGACCTTCTCTTTGATAGTTGATGAATCAAGATTGATCTATTTTGTCCCTCTGGCATAACTGTGGCAAAATAATCACCTTTTCCATGCCAAGTTACCTGTTTCACAGTTTTAAAATGTTTCAATACGATTCTAACTCCCATTTTCCAGTTGTTTTCAGAACCATTCATTTTGCTTTGTTGTTCCCACTCAACGGCAGTTTTGATTCTTTCAGGTACTGGAAAAAAAAAAAAAAAATTAATTGTCGTTACGCAAGTAAATAAGCAAATAAATTATTAAATCAAGATAATTTACCGATAGCATCGCTTTGAGGGATTATTTCTAAAAGCTTATCTGCTTTACTCGTTAGTAGATGATCCCCAACTTGAGGATTAATTAAAAGAACCGTCTGATCAGCAGCTGCAGCTATCAATGGCAAATTTTGATTTGGACACCAGGCAACGCTTCTAACTACACCATTGCAGTTTATTGCTTTGACACATCTACCCGTGGCAATTTCCCATACTGCATGAAAAAATAGTAATGCTTGATTGAATACCAGTTAATCAAGAAAGAATAGCTAGTTTAAAATTGCAAATCGATAAATATTACTTACTTCTCAATGTCAAATCGTCACTACCGGTAGCCAAATATTGTCCTGTTGATTCAACTGCCATACTTCTCACCATATCTGAATGTCCTTTATAAACCATTGCTTGAACAGTTGGAAATGGTTGCAAATCTTTAGGACTTGGTAATTTTGGTACAAGAGACTCTGGCTCAATTGTTAATTTCATTTTGATTGCTCTAGGGCACAGATAAAGATCTAAACATCGTTGGAACCTTTCTTTAATAAACTTTGGATATGCAGGAACTTGTCTAAGAGAGTCGTATTTTTCTGGTATAAAATGTAATTTTCTTTTCCAAGGTGTTGATTTTGCTTTGTGCCATTCTTTCAGCTCCTTTTTATCAAACAAAAATTCAGGAGGTGGATTGTAGCTTTCTGCATGACCAGGCAAAAATCTCTTTGGAGCAGGTATGTGTTTATGAATTCTCCTCATTTCTTCAGCTTGATCGTCAGTTTGCCAAAGCATATAAAACTGTGGTTCCTTTGTCTTTTCTTCTCTCTCAGTCTGCAATTCTGCCGTAGACTTTATCCAACCCATTTTCAAAGCATGTACAAGTTTTGAAACTTGCTTAGCTTCGGATTTGGAAGGGAGAAAAGAGCGCTTGTGTTCTGGAAATTTACGTAGGGGCATTTTTTCTACTTGAGAAGAAAACCAATCAATCCATGGCTAATTAACAAAAAAACATGTTTGCATTATTACACAGGCTTGAAAAACTCCTAATAAACAAAACAAGTTAAGAGCTTACTTACTTGATATTCATCAAATTGAGCATCAGGTATCCTTTGTTTTTGAATCCTTGTAATAAGTTCTATGTCCGCTTCACTTAATACAATATCTTGACCAGTTTGGTAATCTTTTATAGTTCGCCAAAAATCAGGATCTTCCATTCTTTTCAAAAAATTATCCAATTGATTACCTTGTTCGGGTTTTAATATTTTTTTACCATCCAAGTTATATCCAACATGTTGAAAGCTATCATACCATTTCATTGGTATATTTCCAACAGTATTACGAATATCCTCTTCATCCGATGAATCAGTTTCGTTATCATATTCAATTGCATTGGACTTGTTCTTTGCTATAATTTTTAATTGCTTGATAAATTGCTTTCAAATTTTTTAAATTTTAATCGCTTAACCAAACTATATAATTCAATATACCTTTACACTTGAATTCTTCTTGACGTTTATTGTAAATTTGCTCTAAACTTGTTTTTTGCATTTTTTTTTCCTTTTCTTCTGATTCTGAAGAGTCCTTCTGCAGAGAGTCTTCTTCGTCTGATGTGAAAATAGGTTCATCCTCTTCAGTATTAACATCCACCTCATTTTTAACATCAACTTCTTCATCCGTGGTATCTTCATCTCCACTTGCTTCACCTAATAAGAAATCTTGCACCCCTGTATCCTAAAAAGAAAGAGATGTATTATATGACACTGCGTAGGTATATACAATGTGAATGCAATGCGTATACAGGATTGCATGTGCAAGTTTGTATTTATGCAATTATTTTTTTTATCACTGATAGAATAAAAAATCCCCAATAATATCACGACTGATTAGTATAGCATACACAAGATGGATTTATCAAAGATTGTTGTAAGAGATATGCATTTGTAAGTTTATATATAAATTTTAATTTTTTTTTAATTACCTCCTCTTTATGGACCTCACAGTAATCGTCTTCATTTTTTTTAGAATTATGAATTGGATTAACAACAGACTGATTTAGATTTTTTTTCCTTTTTAACGTCCCTGTGTTAGGCTTCATTCTATTTTCTTGTTTTACTCGAATACTATATTAATAACAAGAAAAGTAAATAAGCAAAAGCAACTTGTACATGTGTTTACGAAGAATTTATAAGGTTAGGAAAACACATGTGAATATTGTGAATTATTGAATTGTGAATTATCGAATAAAAGACGCGCGCTAGCGCTGCGCAGACAGTAGTGCCATCAATAAAGTATATAAAGTATGCCTTTGTGATGATAGATAAAATCGGCTATAACAAAGTTAATGAAAACGGAATCAAAACTCTTAAGTATATAGTCATCAGAAGTAATTTGTCAAAAATTGTCATTTCAATTCTTAAAATGAATGCATTACTATTACTTTTTTTTATTATTGGTATAAAACCATGGCCGCGACTAGACCTTACTCGAAAAATATTTAATCTAGTTCGGCGGCCGTGAGCGTATGCAAGAGCGTACGCAAGATCTTGCGTACGCTAAAAACTAATCAGTCGTGATACTGACACTGCAGGGAGCTGAGGGAAGGTTACTTTTTTGAATAAGCTATATTCTGTCCGTTATAAAAAAATAATAATTGCATATGTAAGCTCGTACATACACGCAAGCCTGTGTACGCATTGCATACGCTGTTGCATATACGCACTGCGACCACTGACGGCCACCAAGAACAGACTCAAATATTTAAATAATTTGTGCATACAAATATATATATATATATATATATATATATATATATATATTTCCAAAAAAAATATATTTGCGTTGACAAGTTGCCTTAACGTCTCCACTCTCCACCGTTCCTATATAGTCGATACCACCATTACCAACACCACCTTCACACAGAAGGCTTGATTCAAGTGGAAATCAAAATCAAGCAAAATCTCAAAAATTAGTGTAGCCGCTGCCAATGCAAATAAATAGTGCAGCAACTTGTCAAGCACTAACTTTACATCTAATTGCAACCAAGTCAAAATTTGCAAGTTTTTTTTTGAAGCGAGAAATGAAAAATTTTGTCAAATCACTATAATAGTATAGTTAATTTCTAATTGAGGTTAGTGCTGTTGTCATTATTATTGTGTAATTTTTTGTTATTTATTCAATTCTTCAAGATGCTCGATGTAAAAGCAAAACATTTGCAATACATTTCAATGTAATAGATTAATCAATTTATTTCAGAATGTACAATGTTAAAATCAAGTATTACAAGCATTGTAAATTATTTTAATACCAAGATACTGGTATAGAGTGCAAGTATAATCAGATACATCATTACAAAAATGAATAGCGATTTTACGGCGGATCAACGGCGTGTCCTAATGGATAGCCGAGCCACGATTCAACGAACTAATCAATCGGTGGCAAAATCGCAAGCAATAGCCATTGAAACAGAACAGATTGGAACTGAGGTAATTTCAGAACTAGGGGATCAAAGAGAAACTTTGTTGCGGGCCAAGTCAAGACTGACAGATACTGATCAAGAATTAGATAGATCAAGGAAGATTATGAATGCTATGAGAAAAAGAATATTGACAAGCAAGTTTGTTTTAATACTGGTTATAGTAATGGAAATAGTAATCTTGGGATGTTTAATTTATATTAAATTTATTAAGAATTTTGTTAAGCAAAACAACTAAATTTATTAAGAAAAATGTTTAATTGTTTCTGTAAAATGCAAGCATCCTCTTAAATACTTCTGGATTATAATCTTGCAAAACCGGTCTTCCCTCGACATAACCACCTGTTTGATAAAGTTGCAGTGCTGGGCACGTCCAGCAGTAATTTTTTACACCTTTTTCACCATTCAAATCTAATGTATTCAATTGATAAACAGAAAAGTAAAATTTTTTTCCATCAGAGTGAATACATTGTATGGTTATTGGCTCGGGGAGTTCTTTAATATCCAAGCCAAACTTTTGCCTAGCTGAACTTGCAGATGCTGCAAATGCTTTCATCAAAGCTCTCCCAAAAGTTTGCGATTCTGACATCTGTAATTCAGACTTGTGTTTTACTTGTGTAGGATCATAGTATACAAAGATCGTATGTACATGTTTTTCACGGTGTCCCGACGATGTCAATGCTAAAAATGTGATTATAATTAATATTTTTTCAATTTTCTTTAAGAATATAATATTGTAAAATGTAACAAGTATTTAATAAACTCATTTAAAAAATTGATTGCTTACGATGCAAATCTTGAATTCTATAAATGTTTTCTTCGTTCAAGCCAATGGAACAATGCATTGGATGTAAGTTAACCACCTCCATGTTACTGCAATCTTCTCCAATAACTTGCTTAGCTGGTTTTAAAGATTTATTTGACATCAACATAACATCCATTTTGAGTTTTAGCTGATACAAGTCAAATTCTTTTTCTAAAACGAAATTTTTTCATTTAGCAAAAAATTTATGAATTTGTGTAAGCTGAAAATATTATGCATACCAAATGGGAGAGTTATTAGTGCATTATCTAAAAAACTTCTGCTTTTTGAAACTTGCGGTCCACTGATACATTCGCACAACTGAAGCAATTTTTTGCTCAAATTTGATCTGTGAAAAATATTAATTAAATATTTGGCAGTATTTTATAAAATAGCAAGAAATTCCATTTGTGAAATATAGCTTTACATTTTTCTAGCATCTGTAATTCCATATTGCCTTGGAAAATTAAAAGCCGGCCTTTTAGGATCTTTTATTTTTGGTAATTTTTCTTGTTGAGCATCAAATATCACAGATGTTTCCAATATCCTGATAACATGAATTACTATAAAATGATACCAACACATAGTTTTTTCAAATAAATCATACCTTTTTACTAAATTGTGAGTGCTTACTGTGACATCTTGAGTGCAAGATTCTACAGCTTCAGGAAGTTTATCCTTAAAAACTACTGTTTTTGTAATTTGTTGGGCTTGTTCAAATCCCAGTGTAAGTAAATCATTATCATAATATGTCAAACAAGGTCTATCATGCCAATCTGGATGAGTGTTATCCAAAGGAGGTGGCTTTTTGCTCAGAAATGATAAGCAAGAAAAACTAGAAATAATCGAAATGGTATATATATATTGCAATGACACTATAGAAAAACGGATTTGATTTTTCAAAATAAATGAATCAATCATTACTCAAATATTTCTTGTTTAGGTTTTTGTAAAACATCTTCTGGATCCAAGACTTGTATTCCTTTAACTGTTAAATTCTTTTCAGCACTGGTTTCCACGACAGTTCTTTTTCCATGAATGTACCATATAACTCTTTTCTGACGACCAATGTGTTGTTTGTACAAAATCTGTGTCAGTTTCATGATGTATTTTCAGCTGGTATACAAAGTTGTTATACAAAGCAAACAATAATATTGAAAAAATGTGATTTCAAGAAGAGGTTAAATGTGCAGACGATACGATACAGAAGTAGGCGTGCGTGGCTTTCTCATTCTCTTTCTCATCTCCACTGTTAAAAGGGAGATTAAGCGATTTAAAATCGAATTGAAGGTTTAAACGCTAACTTCAGAGTGTTATCAAGTTAAAGACCGTTTCAAATTAATTGAATCACAAATTGCAAGAAGTCGAAAATCAAAATAAAGAATAACAAATCAAAATAAAGAAAAGAAAAAAGCACGTGTCGGATAAATTTCAATTTTACAGCTAAAAAGGAATAAAGAAACACCGAGGCACACGGAGGAATAAGAGCACGTCCGTGTGACCTGACATGCATAAAATGTGAGTGTATTGGTCACACGGACATGCTCTTATTCCTCCGTGTGCCTCGGTGTTTCTTTATTCCTTTTTAGCTGTACTGGCCCTATGTATCGATATATTCTCGCGTAGGATTATTATATCAAGGATTACCTATAACTATAGCTTGATCTAGCATGACAAGTTGCGGTATCCTCGCTGCACTCGTTGAGTTGTTCTATATATCTATACCTATGTACTTGCGTGGTGTATCATATAATATCAGCCCAAAGCAAGATATTAAATGCTGACGATGGCCGATATGTAGCAGCAGCACGCAGTATAGCCACAGCTTAGGTATATATATGGCAATTGGCAAGCGTTGTCGTCCGTGCCTGCGTTCTACGTGCAGAATGTGCCCGCTGCATCTCACGACGCAGACTGCAGCGGAGCGTCGCGTATAATATAAGTAAGGTGCAGGCAACGATAATAAAATTATATATATAATATATAGGTATATCCTATATCTGGAGTGTCTGCGGGCGAATGCTAGCCTCCTCTTCCTCGCTGGCCCAGGCCTCAGCGGTGCGCAAACGACGCTTCCAGCACTGCGACACTGACGATGTGCGACGGCCGCAAAGTCGATTCCTCCTGCAAGGCAGATGGCTCCGAGGACGACGGCATCATGCTTCTTGATCTACCCATAGAAGTACGCGCCATTCCCACTTATTCTCTTTTTTACCTATATTACTCTCTTTCATCTCTTTCTTCTTCTTCTTCTTCTTCTTCTTCTTCTTCTTGACAATTTTAACTCTTGTTTTTTTCTTTTATCCAACACAAGTAGATCTTGATTTGTTTGAGAGCACTCGACATACTTATGAATTGTAGGCTCTAAATTCGTATAGCTGCTTAGATAAGTACAAACTCTCGCTTCAGTGGGTCATTATATATGCGTGTATCCATGAAATGACCAAGAAATATTATAGGAAGCTATAAATGTATGTCTATTACTTGCACGTTTCACTGCGTTTCGGTATATGTCTGACATTTGATCAGCTGTTTATAGAGGCCATTTTTAAAGGTTGACAATGATCGAATTTGTTATTGTTTACCTATTTGTTTACTTTTCGGAGGGCACTCGCACTTTTGACGACTGCGCTGTTCTCTCTTGCTTTAACAATGGTTTAAAAACCAGAACGCATATTTTTTTTTTCCTTGATTTATTTATTTATTCTTTTTTTTTTTCAATTAACAACGATATTTATTTTGGAATAATAAAAATTAATGTCCTAGATTTTCTTGCACATTTGTTCATTTCTGGATGCATCAACTTTGGTTCATGGATTGAGCGCAACATGCAAACAGTTTCACAATATTCTCAATGATAATTCTATATGGAAAGTGAGAATCAGTCAAGTTTGGCCAAATACAAATTATCCAGTGTTGCCTACTGGTTAGCAACAATTTTCATTATTTTAAATCAGTATCTCTCTTCTTTCATTTTGCATTCTTAACATATTACATTTTGCTTTTCAGTGAATCAAGATGAATTATTCTGGAAATTATCATGTGTTGCTATTGAAAGACAAGCAAAATTGTGGAAGAACAAGGATAAAATGATGGAACAAATCATGTTGAACAATATTCACTACAGCACTATTGATGGACTTCTGTTGATGCATGTAAATATTAATCAAAGCAATTCAAAGTTAACAATTGCATTGTTAAATAGCTATTTTTTACTTTGTTTTTCTTATAACTAATAATAATTACTTTGTAGGGTGGGAGTATATGTATATCAGGTGGGAGAGACCGTTCCTTAGTCGTATGTCATCTGTCTTCAGAAGAATGTGGTCGTCATGACTCTGGATCAGTAATTAATGCTCATGATGGATGGATTTGGGATTTAACAGCTATACATGATACTATTTACAGTTGCAGTTGGGATCGTTCAGTCAAGGCATGGTCAATGACCAACACTGGACTAACACCTCTCACTACTTATGAAATGTAACTTGAAAAATTACAATTATAGGATATATTTTAACCCTAGCAAGAATAATTAAAATTTTAGCCATCAACTTGCTGGGACATTGAAATTTTTATTTTCATTTATAACAAAAATAGTGAATAATCTCCTGATGTAGCTTTTTTTTATCTTTAGGACTGTTGTTGCCGCTTTACTTTGTGTTACTTCTTGCCCAGAATTAGCATTATTTGCAACAGGTTCTTATTGCAAAAAAGTTCTAGTATTTGATGCAAGAAGTGGCCATAAGCCTATTGTAAAGTATCAACCACATCAAAGAGCTGTAGTAAGATTGGCAATGAATTCAAATTATATTCTCTCTGCAAGTGAAGATAAGACTGTAAATGTATGGGACCAAAGAGCAGGAAGATCAATGAAATCAATTACGGTACAATCTAATGTAATTTTTGTTGAAAAGAATCTTGAAATTTTTAATATAAAAGTTTTTTTTCATTTTTTTTCAGATTTCAAGGGAATCATTTCCAATGAGCATATGCATGCAAAAAGATCTTGTTTATGTTGGTGATAGCAGTGCTAAACTTCATATTTTAGATGCAAGACAACATTTTGAGCCAGTAAAGAGTTATGAGACTGAACATGAGAAAAGTATTACAGGTGTTTATGTTGATGCTGGGTGCTTAATAACAAGTTCTTTAGACAGAACTGTGCAAATATCAAGTCCCACTGATCCTCCACAGCCAATGACATGTTTACAATACAAAAACGGTGAAATAGCAAGTGTAAGTACAAATCAAAATTGATTATACTTGTGTATTTCTACATATTTTGCTTATTCATTGAGTAAGTTTATTTATTTATTTGTTTGTTCTAATTTTATACATTTTTTTTAATAGATTGATTATCTAAACGAAGTTCTTGCTATTTCGGGCACAGATTCTATTGAAATTTGGCGACCAAAGGTCAGAACAAAGTGTTCATAAATTTATTGCTTTTATATTTGCAAATTAAAAAAAAAAAAGTAAAAGAATCAAGAAAAACATAGATGAACTGCATAGCAAGATTTGCTGATTAGTTAATGTATTTTACATTTGTATTGTTTTTATTAAAACCTTTCATAGAACTTTGACTAATTTATGGTGTTTGTATAATTTATAATTGTATTATTCGAATTTATGAATACCCTTGCATTTTTATTAACATAAACAGTATTTTATTTACCCATGTATTTAATATTATATTGATTGTTTCCAAATATTTGCTTTTCCATCCCTAATACTTGCATAAAATTTAAAGTGTTAAAAATATAAATTACAATGAATAATATGCTTTTTTTAATTACTTGAGCCACGATATTGATCATTGTGGGACATGGAATTTATTTTTTTTTAATCATTGTGAAAGAGGTAAATAATAATTTGAAACAAAATATGTATGTTTCAAGTGTACATCCAGGTAACTGCATACATCTATTAAGCACGCTTGATCCAAACATCTTTTTCCAGACGTACATATAAGGGCTGAGATTCCAACTCAGATTATTTAAATATTTGAATTACTTGAATAACCGGTCGACAAATTTAAAAATCGGTTATTGTTCAAATATTTGGATTTTCTTCAAATAGATCAAATTTATTAAAAAATTTAAAAAAATTTAAACAGTAAAGACTTGCAAAAGTTTTTATATTATATTCTACTAACTATAATCCAGATGGATAATAAATTTAGCGTGATTTGAAAGTTCCCACCGTCGGGCCGCCGGAACTCGCTCGTATCAAAATAACGAATGCACGAGCATCCGCGCGCATTCAATTGTCGCGCGAATTTAGGAAAAATGAGGCGATGATTAGCCAACTTCTGGAGTTCTAAAGCTGAATCAAGCCCAACTTTTCTGTCCACTGCTAACCTGCAGGGGGATAAGGCGGCCAAGAGGAGAATATAGAATAAATTCGACATGCGTAACAGCAGCACCAGCAC